>CAAKHG010024492.1:0-26015 GCA_901007715.1 Dactylopterus volitans
TCTTCCGATCTTTCTTCTTCTTCTTCTTCTTCTTATTATTATTATTATTAGCATTGTTATCATTATTTAGAGGTTGCAATAAACATTTGCTTCTTGGAAAAACATTTAAATAAATCTTTTATTTCTACTCGTTATATAAATAAAATCTTTGTTGTCACAAGAAATTCATCGTCAGACTTAAAAGATGATCTTGTTATGTATTCCTTCTCACTAACCTCCTCATGGTTCTTCTTGAGGAAGATCAGCTCCTCCTTCAGGCCCTCGATCTGCATCCCTAGGTCGGATCTGGCCAGGGTCATCTCATCCAGGACTCTCCGGAGCCCAGCGATGTCGCCCTCCACCGACAGGCGCATGGCCAACTCGTTCTCATACCTGCAGCAGGAGGTGAAGAGCTGCAGTTCCAATTCTATTTCTGCATGCCAGTATATCACATTAAACATCAGCAATTCAAAACTACCTGATTGAGCAACAGATCAGCCGCCATAAAACATTTTGCTTCAAAGGCTTATGGCAAATCCGTGGTTCCAGTTTTTATTGAAACGGGTTTAGTTTAATATCTCAATGTCCCAGCTAATACTACTATTACTACTGCTTCTGCTACTACTACTGCTGCTATGCTACTGATAATGTTACTGCTTCTGTTAATATGACTATCATTATTACTACTGCTACTGATTCTAGTAATGCTAATACTACCACTGCAATTATTACTAGTGTTACTTCATTCTAGTGAAGCCAACGCTAAAGATGCTAATGCTAAAGTTAAGACTACTCTTAGTAGTGCTAATGCTTATTCTAATACTTTTACTAGTGCAAATGTTAATGCTACTACAGCAACTAATAAACTTATTGCTACTAATGCTAATGGGGAGTCACAGTATTTAACATCTTGTGGTATCGTTGATATCTATAACTCTGGCTTTCAAACTTGCCCTAGTCATGCCAATCTAGTGCATATATTGATCTGGTCTTCTTCATGCACTACTACTACTACTACTACGCACTGCTACGTTTACTGCCACAGGTAGTGCAGGTAGCTCCAGTCCTGGCAATTAAAGGGAAGTTGGACTCACTTGGTTCTGAAGTCGTCGGCCGCCAGGCTGGCATTGTCAATGGTGAGGTGGATTGATCCGTTTGCCCCGATGGCGCCTTGAATCTGGAGAGAGGAACATACTGATGTCATCTTGCTCAATCATCAAGTCAATGCCAGCTCACTGAGTCTATCTAAAATTTGCCTGCCACCTCATCATCTCGTCATCATTATCACTGCCTGCACCTGCACACAACACATCTAAACAAGGTTACCTTAGTTGTGATGTCGGCGATGGTAGCAAAGAAGCTGCTGTAGTTTCTAGTGATGGGGCCAACTTTGCTCTCCACAAACTGCTGGATCTTCAGTTCCAGCTCAGCATTGGCCTTCTCCAGGGAGTGCACCTTGGCCAGGTACGTTGCCAGGCGGTCATTCAGGTTCTGCATGGTGAACTTTTCATTGCCAATAAGGTTGTTGTCCATGCCAGACACGCTGATGGAGGAGTAGCCTCCACCAATACCACCAGCAGAGGAGATGCGGACCCCTGAACCTCCTGCGCCACCATAAACACTCCCGGCTCTCATAGATGAAACATGCTGCCTACCACTACAGCCACTGGTCATTGAGCTAGTGCTTCCCATGAAGGTCTTCACAGACCTTGAGGATGAGCGAAAAGACATGATGGATGAGGTTCTTCTGCTGCAGCCGACCCGACAGAGGGGACAGTGAGGAGATGCAGGACTTGCCTCTCTTTTAAAGCCTCTGCAGTCAAAGAGCTGTCAATCACTTGTCACCAAGCATGACGGCGAGGTAGTGAGCCAGGTATGTGCAGGACGGCTGGGCGCGGTACGGGATGGTAAGGCAACCCTTTATTCCTGCTAAACTGTGTGACAGATTTTTCCTGTGTATCAGTCAAAGGTCTGCAGGACCTCCATGCTTGCTTTTAACAACTCCAGTGTTTTAGCAGTCCTGAGAAAGAATCATTTGGAAATGTTGAAGGTCCTGTTTTATTTTGAAAACTGAGGGGGTTGCTCGCGCTCATTGCGATAATTGCACCAGTGTGCATGCTCAATGTGAGTCATTGGTCACATGAATTGCATTTTCAGGCATCTTAGAATGGTTGAAGATTACATGGTGCTAAATGGTGCTAAAACGGTTGTCGGGAGGAAGGTCATGGATGTCGCCAAAAAACCTGCAAAAAATCCGGCATATGTCTTCATTGTAAAAGGGTACAATCAGCGTTCACTCATGGGTCACATGACTCCGCAGTAGTCACGGGTATTTATTGGCTCCATTGTCAGTGATGTTAACATGACACCAGTGTGGACATGCTAATTTGCGTGATGCTGTATGTGCCGACATCTGCGGATAATATCATGGTGTGGGCAGTTGGAGACAGAGAGCTACACCGCCGCATCCGTCCACACTTTATTGTTAAATAACTATGCCAAGCGGCTGAAGATGACCTGAGCACGTTCTGGTTATCCTCAATGCGCAGTAGAGGACTGCACACTCAATTAGAACCTCAACAGTTGCTGCCATGTGATATATATGCAAAACTGAGTAGTTGGGCAGGTGTGCCTGATAAAGTGATCGGCGAGTGTACTGTTAACTACACTATTTTCCAGTACGTTCATGATTCCAGTACGTACCTGTTTACACAGGTAACACACCTTATTGTTAAAGCACTTGTGTTTTTCCATCACAAACTCAGTATACTCCAATACACCCCCATCAACCCTGCAACACTCTCATTAAGATAGATAGAGAAGCACAAGGCTGCTGGTGATGCTCAGTTTGCATCAATTTGTGCATGTAATAACCTAAATGCTCTGTAACCTGTTTCTAGACTTTTTACTTCTCAGGTAAAAGGTGCCCTGTCACTCAGCTGGATGTCTGTCATCTGCAGCTCACGTCCAGCTCACCTCGCCTGCCAGCACCTTGATTAATCAGCAGGCTCGTCAGGTTTGCCAAAAACTACTGGACTTGAATAGTTTCATTCCGAGATGTCAGAGTGATACTCGAGAAATGAGATGATGGCTGTCTCTTTTCAATGAAGCCGAAACTGCAGAGCTCTGCTGTTCTAACAGACACTTTAGCAGACTGAATACTTCACTTTGATTAAGTGGTGCATGATGTTTATCTTTGTTGCCTGGGATGGACGGTTGAATGGATTCCCTTGCCATTCACAAGAAGTCAATCTCTTATCTCCGTAAAACTATGCGGTTCAGGCTTCCAAAGTGGAATCCAGTTACAGCAGCTCTGTTTTTTTTAAGTACTTCACTGTGTTTTTATGCCATGTTTACTTTCTTCACCCCATTCCCTCACTTGTTCCCATGGCAATAACACAACTGAAGAAGATGAGGGAGCCGTGTGGAGAGCGGAGGAAGATGTGAACTAGGGGACGTGAAGTGTACTTGATTAATTTATGATTTAACAAGACACTTATTATAGCTGCTACAGATTCCGCTATTCTGATTCAATTCATGTCAACGTTTCATGTACACAGTATTTCAAATAAACTGGTTACATAGTAAATGAAAATGAATATTCTACCTATATTCCAGTGTACACGCAGAGGTGCGCACTGTGATTAATGACGTATTTAAGCACTACTGTTCAAGCTATAGTCATGTTTCTCCCTCGTTTGTCGTGCTTCTGCAAGTTCTGCAAAACTGGGCTGCAAAACAGCCTCAACAGGCGGTTATGATGTACAGCCGGCAAATGCTAACACGAACGCAACAACAGCCCACACAGAGATATTGCATGAGAGCAGGCATTAAGCTTACTGATGAAGGGTGCACCTGTGTTGCAAACTGATGTTAACACCTCAACTAAGGCGAAAATTCGGAATGAGCTATATATGCAGAGAATTTTCGTGACACAAAACAGTATTCACCCGGACTTATTCCCCAACACGTGAATACAATCAACCCTTTGAAGCACAATCAAGCATTTTACAATGCATTGTTTATTTTCAAGACAACCTGGATTGTCAGAGTATTTGTCCTGCAGTGATGCCATTTTGAATCTATGAACCATAAACACAAAAGAAACAAATTCTCTTTGAAGCATCTGACAAAGGAATAGTGAACATGCTTTTTTGTTGTTTAAAACTATCCTCTGATGTCTTGGCATGAGTTAAAAAAAATACAAGGTAACACAGTTTACACAGTGTTCACACTTCTTCAGAAAAAGTCCTACAGTTCAATAGATTTTTTTTTTTAATACATTTGGGGTGAAATCTCCACATTATTTGTTATATTGACTCTTTTATGTCATCATTTGGGCTGCTGATTGATAGATAAAGAGGTTTGTGGTACTCACAGCGCACTTCTTCCTTTAGTACGAGCTTCGCGTGCGCAAGCACCATCAAATCAGCCCCCTATTGGTGGACAGGGTAACAGCAAACTCTCCGAAGTAACTATGGGAAAACAAATATGGCCGACTAGTAGCTGTGCTAATTCTCTCTGTCACAGAAAAATGGATAAAATATTGACAGAAATCATTCAATATTGGTTGTTGATGAGAAGCTACAATTTATGGTTCTAAAGTTACAATTTTTTTTACTAATTCAATTGAAAGAGATTGTATGTGACAAGCTTTTCTCAGGAGTTTAATCAGAAAATGCTTTGTTAGAAATAAGATCTAATCAGGAATAATGAAACTGAACATACTGTTTACATGAACTGGACCCATTTCAAATGATAGTGGAAAATTCTTGTGCATGTAAACTGACTTATGTTTCATAAATTAGCACCAGCTGCTGACAGCAGAGATATGCCACAAATATTTTTCATCCCTGCATATGTTGTTAGACACAAGTTGCCCAAATTAAATAATAAAATACATAGTCTGTCCATCAGATCTGTCACATGTCACACAATTACAATATCAACCCTTCGACATGGTTAAGGTTTTTATGCTAAAATGATGTAAACACACTGAGACAGTTAAACTTGAACACAGTTATCAACGAATGACATGAAAATCAAATAATAACCCATAAGAACCCACTTTAAATGTTTTGGAAAAGTTCCCTCCACTTTGGTCATGTGACAATTTGTGAATGTGGTTACCCAGGAAATCATTCTTAGACTGGCGGCCTGCCTGGCCAGCAGATGTGACAGAAGGGACTCAATTATGAAAGCTTGATTTTTGTTACTAAAGGTAACGTTCAACCTTTTTAACAATTCTAATGCTTTAATACACAACATTTAATCTGTTTCGACCACATTTCTTGAGCAAATTGACATAAAATATAAAATGTCATGGTGACATATACCGGATGTCACATTGGATAGTCACAGAAAATTCAATGTGAGATAATTGTCACAGAAAAATGTTAATGAGCTGCTCAGTTGTCTGTTGTGTATCTCATATAATTTTTCTACAATGAGAAATGGGTCTCATTTCTTGTGCTAAGACGCTTCTTCAAAACTCCTATTTCATCCAATATATGTGCCACCAGGACAAACTGCTAACTGCTAGTTAGCATAATAAAACCTGAAGACAGTACATGAGTTGAACTGTTGTCAAAAGAAGGTGACCCAAGCGGAGGTTAAAGAGGCCTCTTTGGCTACAGAGGTTTTTTGGTTTTTGCTTCTGTTTTTTTTTGTCTTGGACAGTTTCATGCAGGTGAAGCTGATATTTCATGATTCAAGATCATCAAACAACATCAGAATGCTCACATTAAAGCAGGTCTTATCCCATGTTTATTGTTTTTCCATTTAGTGCTACTACTTCTATTGATGAATTTCTCAGTTTTCATGTTTGTAGCACTGAATGAATGATGTCACACTAGCTGTCACGGGATTTATTGCATTTCATGAGAGGACTAAAGCTGACTCTGAAATGGTTTCTAACCCTCAAGCCTGTTGTATTTCCTCCCACTTTGAAATCCTTTTAATAAATTTTATACTGAAACTGAAGTAGAGTATCTTCATTCTCATTCAAACTTGATGCATTCCCTTTTTTATTCATATTTTTATCTGATTTTTAAATAGTTCTTGAAATGATAGAAGAGCGTTCTTGGAAACAGACGATAGCAGATGAGTCACAATTCTTTTATTTCCTTTCTTTCAAACAGTCGCCATTCCGCTCAGAGTGGTGTTACAGGAGGTGACTGGTTTAACTGCTGCTGGTGCTCAGCACTTCTCCAGCAGAGCTGACCTCCTGCACGATGGTCACCACCCGGGTTGTCTTAGTGGTCAGTGTGCTGCAAGAGACAAATATCTCACCTTAGTTTTCTGAATGCAAGTGTTTAAAAATTGCTAAAGGATCCCTTGGCAGGTGCTGAAGGACTCCTGAGGTCCTCAAACCCCCTTTAAAAAAAATCCCTAATCGAGATTGGTTGGTTTGCTGTGGCTGTACCTGCTGATCTCTCCATCCAGCAGCCTCCTGTACTCAGCAATTTCCAGCTCCAGTCTGGTCTTGATGTCAAGCAGCTCTGCAAACTTCAGCTTCTGGTTCTCCAGGTCGGCCCTCAGCAGAGCCAGCTGCTCCTCCAAGCCCCCCACTTGCCTCTGGTAGCCTGCCAACATGTTGGCGTAGCGGGTCTTGGTCTCAGCGAGTGTCACTTCCAGAGCTCCTTTCTGTTCAGGAGGAGATGTCAGTGGCTTTGAGTCTGATATTCATGAAAAAGAAATTCTTCCACTATGAGGTGGCAAAGGAGATTTCTCCTACCTTGCTGATCTGAGCCTGCAGTTTGATCTCCAGCGTCTGGACAGTTCTACGGATCTCTCCGATCTCAGACTTGGATGTGTGCAGGTTCTCGGTGCTGATGGCCACCTCTTTGTTCAGCTCGGCCGTCTGCAGATCCACAAGCACTGATATTATTATCACTGCTGAAACTCAACTCAACTTTAATCGATGATGACGACAGAGAAGCGTAGAACAGGGTGTGAATTATTTTGTACACGTAAATGTTGCAGCTAATAGCCAACAGATGCCGTTACAAGTGCAACACAATCTACTTATAAGTCAAATTTATAGCCATCATCATTTCAGAGGCTCACCTTAGTCTGGAACCAGGCCTCCAGCTCTCTGCGGTTCTTGGCAGCAACGTTCTCGTAGTGTTCTCTGATTCCAGCCATGACAATGGCCAGATCCTCCTGAGGAGCAGCGTCCACCTCCACGTTCACCTGGCCGCCCATCTGAGCACGCAGAGTCAGCAAGTCCTGCAAGACACCCATTCAACAACATAGGTTCTGTCTTCTGTCTACCAGCAGGATCACATGACCCCCCAGGAAGTTTGGTGGTGGTGGAGCCGATGAGGAACCGTCACATTTTTGGCGGACCAGTTTTTCATTTTCATTCTTTAACACTATATTCCACGTATTCATTAACTAGCCTTTGGGAGTCGATGCCAGCATTTACAGTGATAGCGTCTGTTCATGTGCAGGATTTTGTTTGGACGGGTTAACAGAGGAGGCCAACACACACAGCTGCTAACTCCGTTGTGTTACAGCACTCGACCCGCTTTACTCCTCTCACCTCCTCATGGTTCTTCTTCAGCTGGATGAGCTCGTCCTTCAGACTTTCCATTTGCATTTCCAGATCGCTGCGGTTCAGCATCAGCTCTTCCAGGACCCGCCTCAGCCCAGTGATGTCGGCCTCCACTGACTGCCGCATGGCCATCTCGTTGTCGTACCTGTAAAGCAGCAGAACGAGCTTAGGAAACAACAAATCTAATCTTGCTATGAGTCTGTCCAGAAGCTGGAGTTTGAATCCTTGCTCACTTGAGTTTGAAGTCGTCAGTGGCCAACTTGGCATTGTCGATCGCGAGGACAAGAGCAGCATTTCCATGAGCAGAGCCCAAGATCTGAGTGGGAAAAAGAGCGGAAACAGTGTGACTGATGTTGGTTGATGCTGAAAGGCAACAAAAAGCTTTTAGCACCTTCTTGGACAGAATTAATTTACATAAATAATCATGTATGGATGTGGTAAATTATCTTTTTATTCTGATTATTGTTATTATCATCAATCAATCAACAAGTTGTTTGGAAAAATGTCGAACAACATTTCTCTAGAGAATGTCCTCAAATTTTGTCCTAAATCCAAAAATGTGAAACCCAAAAAGCTCAAAAAGCATGGAAGCAGGGGATTTAGACTCAAACTGATTAATTGTGTATTTAAAATAGTTGGTGATTTATTTTAATCATTGCCAACTTCTTGAGTGATTGTGACACCTTTAATAACTCACACATAAGCAGCCTGAGAAATGCTGTATATGAGCCAACTGGCTTCTTGCAGCTTTGAGGCCACCTTGTGGCTCCAAAGCAAACAAATTACAAACGTCAGGCCCCATTTGAAAAATAGAAATTACAAAATCATTGGTCATTTTTATTGTTGTATGTATTTTTTTTAATATATATATATAGATAAAAGATAAAGTAAGATAGATAAGATATTAAAATACAGACAAACCCAAACTTATTAATTAGAAAAACAACACTCAGCTCTGTGAGCTTTGTTCTGAAAGTTTTTGACCTGTGGAGCTTGTCCACTTTGATGTGACTGGTGATGTGACCCACATCACCCCCCCCCCCCCCCACACACACACACCTACCCTTCCTTATTCTTCTTTTCTATACACATTCCCAAATTTTAAAAACAACCCAAACAACATGCTGCTGTCTGAACTCTGGGTATGAATTTAGCCTCCAGTTCTGTCCTCACCTGAGCCTCCAGGTCTTTGATGCGGATGTTGAAGGCTGTGTAGTCGTGCCTCTCAGGCTTGGTCTTGCTCTCCAGGAAGTTCCTGATCTTCAGCTCCAGGTCAGCGTTGGCCTTCTCCAGGTTGCGCACCTTCTCCAGGTAGGAGGCCAAGCGGTCATTCAGGTTCTTCATGGTGGCCTTGTCGTTGTCGGAGATGTCGATGGCGTCGGCCAGGTTGAAGGCAGCAGCACCAGAGGAGAAGGTGTTGGAGGCCTTTGACACACGGACTCCAGAACCTCCAGCTCCTCCGTAAACACTGCCGGCTCCCATGCTGCTCATCCGTCGGGAGGAGGAGGATCCCATCATGATGGAGCTCCTTGCTGGGGAGGACATGTAGCTGCTGGAGATGGTGGTCATGGCTGAGGGTTGAGTGACCGTCTGCTTTGAGCTGAGACTGAAGAGCTGCTGGGACTGTAGCTCCTTTTATAGCTGTGGTTGAGACAGGCAGTTGGTCAGGTTAAGATGCCAAACATGTCAGAGGGGTGGAGGTGTTGCCCAGGGCCCCGAAAGAAAGCAGGTCAGAGCTGGGCAGGTGAGGTCCAGCAGGTCCGTTGGGTTTAAATATTACACTTTCTAGTTTGGCCAGTTTATCTGGAGCCCCTGTAGCTGCCAGCAACATCTCAGACGGACCTAACAGTTGATGGACCAGTCATATCTGTCCACACATCCAGGTAGACCTCAAACGCCTCGCAAGGACGCATGTTATCCCTTTTTTCTCTGCTTCATACAAAAGCATCTAAAACATGAATCTTATGAATCAATCAACTGATTATAACCCTGGGAAGAAACAACCCACTGAGCGCTAAGAAACAATCAGCAGCCATTCCACAGAAGAAAGTACACGTTGAACATAAATTATTTCGCAAAATTATTGCAAAATAGAGCAGTTTGCTTCTACATTATTCCTGGTGGTCTGGCTCTTGTGAATTATTGCCTATTTTGCTAATTTCCTAAATGACTGCATTTGCACAGTAGCTCCTAAAAGTTTTGGCAAACGGATGACCAAAAGATTCTTTCTGATTGGCAACATTGCTGCATCCTAGACACTCCCACTTTTATTGGCATTGGTATTGTGTTGTTTTCTTTTCTTATGTGATTGGACATTTTTCAGTGTCTTCTACCATTATTAGCACAAGGACGGATGTGTATACCTGCGGAAATCAAAGACAGTCGGTCATTTGCGACAAAATCCACTCACAAGATATTTATTCAAAGAGATAAAGAGAAGATATAGAAAAGATGAAGCACCGCACAAACCTGATTTATAAACCCAGGAGCAGCAGTTATGGATGAGATAACTCTTGAACTCACAATGTCATATTGCTGGCTGAGCAGTAAGTAATTACTTTCATTATTTTCCCCATTTGCTGATTCAATGTGTTGGGACTGAAGTGTTGTGAATCATGACGAGACTTCATCAGAATCATCAGTCTCATTTTCCTCATAATGATGTGTTTCTCACGATTAAACGTTTTCTCAGAAAGATTGTGTTCTTGCTGGGGTTGGTTTTCTGTTTTCTTCATTTGTTGCGAAGCTGCAGCCTCAGACAGACTGTTATGCTGTCATATGCACGTTCTCTGGCCGATGACATTAGAATCGTACAGGCGTGGGGCTGTTGATTAACACCCTGACACCCTCTCCTGTTAACCCACTGCTACTTCATCTTAAACTGTTTCTCTCTCTAATTCAACCAGCTGAATCATCAGTGTGAAAAGTTTACAGCAATATGAAGAATTTTTCTTAAACCTTCCTACCCTATTTTTTTTTATTACCAAGCTCCGTTGCTGGTAACCACTGTTGTGGAGTTAAAAGGTTTTTTTCTTACCTGCCGTGTTGTACTGTTCACAGGAACATTCTCATATTCTTCACTGGCTTCAGCTTTTTCTTGTATTAATGATTCAGGTGAGTGAAAAACCACACAGACATACATGCTAATATGATACTAGTGCTTAAAAAAAAAATAAAACACATCCCAGAACTTCTGCCTGATAAAGTTATCATAGTTTCATTTAGAAACAATACTGAATAAAAGAAGAATAGCAATTGTTGCAACTATTGCACATTGAATTCATGATCCGGGACCGTGAGCAGTACATTTTATGGACCACCAGGGATCCCTCGAACACTGTTTTAAAGCACCAAATAAACATACGACATCGAGCCACTATCACAAAACAATAAAAGATAAATACACGCTTGTGCAACCTTTTTGTGTTTAGTCAAAGGTCGGAGGTTTCTAAAAGATATGAAGACTTGAGGCAGAAATACTTTAACTTCTCAGACACCATTAAAATTGATTTACACTACTGAAGCTTCAGCTTGGTGATCCAGTCGAACCAGTTGGTTCTGTCATTTGGCAAATTTATGTTTCGTAGATGTGAGTGTGAAAATCACCTTAATGTGACAGAACAGTGCACACACACACACACACACACTCACACATGCACACGCACGTGTGCGTGCGCTCAGATTGCTACATCCACAGTATAGGAAGAAGCGCTACCGCAGATCTTTCATCCTCACCGCTGTCAGACTTTGTAACGCAACAGTTTAGTCCTTCCTTTTTCACCATGTAAATATGTATATAATTTCTACTTGCACCTTATCCTGTCCTGTGAGGTGCTGTAAGCAGTTAATTCCCCTGTTGTACGATCAAGTTTTCTTATCTTATCTTAAATTTGATGAAACTTTTGAATTCTTACATTTATGCTATTATTGTTATTGTTATGATGACGATGATACTGTGATGTACCTTAGTTCATGGTTAAAAAAAACTGAGCAACATAAAACCATTTGAAAATGGTATTTAAGTTATTTATTACCAAAGTTCAGAAATAAACTAAGTTTTGTGGCAGAATTTCAAAGGGGAGAGCCAATGAATGCTGCTCAAAACAAACAAATATAACAAGAGAAGGACTGTATAATAGAACTAGTAATCACAGTTAGATAAAAAACAAAATCCTGACCAACCAAAACCAAACAACAGCACCTTTTAATCTGTTTTGTCAAGACCACACAAAAATCCTACATGTAAGAACACAGCAAAATCAGTGTTTGTATCTCTACATTCTGGGTCAGTCATCTGACAGGTTGTAACCTGTCAGATTCACGCTCAACAGACGAAGTCAATGTAGCATCAACAAGGCAACAAACAGTTCAAACGTCATGTGTTGCGTGATACGACTAAGCTGAGCAGGCTGGAACCACACCAATCAGGAGCAGGAGACACCGGCATCGAAGGAAAGGTGAAGGGGGACCTCACCTCCATCAAATGGAGCCTATCCTGAGCCGGAGACAGCACAGCCAGTCATGAACGCTACAAACAAACAAGTGGTTATACACAGGATGCGGTACCAAACGGAAGGAGAGGTGAGGCTGATGAGAACATCATCAGTTTTGCCAGTCAGTATTTCTGATTTCAAGAACTGTTGTTCTAACTGAAGGGAGGAAAATGGTTTGAGGGCAGTTTTGTTTCATTTTTTACACTTATTTATTAAAACTATATACACTGTCACTTTGAAATAATGAAATATATGATATGAATATGCAAAACATGTTTAGTTATTTGTCTCAAAAACTGTCCTTTGTTTTGGTGATTGAAAAGTATTGGCATCAATAGCAGCAATATTGTATTATTTGATCAAAATAAGAGTTTGTGGTGTCACCCACCTCCAACTAAAATATATATTTCCCTGTCAAAATAGTTGTTAATGATCTTAACAATCATTAATCACTTAATCGTTGCATCTCTCACAGACACCCAATTCAAAGAGACCAAATATGCAGACAATGGCTTTGGGTTGTGACTGTTTCATATAATATAGGTTATTATTCTATTATAGTTACGTCATCATCAAGTAACGCTGAAATGACACACAGAAAACACAAACACACCCACATCGGTTCATCACAGGAGTTTATTTCTAGTGTTTGCGGTGTCACTCGGTTCTCTCCGTCTCCGAGACGACCTCACCGTCGTCGGTGACCTCCTTGGTGATGATCAGCAATTTGCGTGCTGAGCTGGCAGCCGGTGGACTGCAAGACAAACAACATTCCTGTCATCTCTTCAACATTTACCCAGAAGTTTATATTAAGATTCGGTGCCAGCTGCTGGAGGACTTCCCAGCATCCTCCCTGTTCCCACTGGTCCGCTCACCTGAACAACTCCCCGTCCAGCAGCCTCCGGTACTCGGCGATCTCCATCTCCAGCCTGGTCTTCATGTCTAGCAGCATCTGGTACTCGTGTCCCTGGCGCTCCAGGTCGGCCCTCAGCTGCGCCAGCTGTTCCTCCAGGCGGCTCACCTGCTGCTGGTAGCCCGCCAGCATGCTGGCGTACCTGCTCTGGGTGTCGGCAAGGGTTCCCTCAAGAGATGCTTTCTGGAGCCGAGAGAAAGCAGCATGAGAAGATTGCAAATGCCACAAACAAAAAAGAAACAACCCCTCAAAACAGTGTGAAACCCACCATGCTGAGCTGCGCTTGGAGCTCGATCTCCAGACCCTGCAGCGTGCGCTTGACCTCTGTGACCTCAGAGCGGGAAGACTGGAGCGACTCTGTGCTCACGGCGACCTCCTTGCTGAGCTGGTCAGACTTTAGAAGAGGCAGAATAAAAGTGTCAGAGGTAAATGTGAGTGTGAAAGGTCTGAACAGTATATGACAATACTGCATTCTGTCATGTTACTGTGTTTTGTTTTTAATTAGTTAAGGGTGCAGTTCTTCTGCTGACCACTAGAAGTCACTAGCAAACTCTTAGCTTTGTTCAAATGAATAAATGAAAACAAATTCCTTCTGGAAATCTGAGTGCAGAATATGTTTTTCTATGGAGTCTTATTTTCTAATTTCACTACTAATTTCACTACGAATGTGTGTGTGTTTTCTTTTTAACATAAAGGAATTGCAGCTTTTGGATTCAACACCTTTGAGTCTCGTCAGCTGGATTTTTATTGCTCACCTTAGCCTGGAACCAGTTCTCCAGGTCTCTGCGGTTCTTGGAGGCGACTGTCTCATAATGTTCTCGGATTTCAGCCATGACAACCGACAAATCCTGCTGAGGAGCAGCGTCCACCTCTACATTCACCTGGCCGTTCATCTGGGTGCGCAGAGTCAGCAGGTCCTGCAGGAACATCCCCACATCATTTTTGAGTCTTTTATATCGCGACACATTTTGAACACAGGTTATATTTTTCTCTTCTTCATATTTTTCATACATGTCAAATAAAAAGCCGATATTTAAAGATAACAAAAGACATTTGAAGAACTGTAACTATTTTGTTGGGTTGAAACATTTTAAAAGTTACCTTGGATTTATTTATTTATTTTATGCACTTTATTTTATATATGTATTTATTTTCACTGTATTGTATTTATATATTCCTTTGAAAAAAATATTAATTCATGGTTATTTACTATATCATTCCTTGATAAAGAACTCTAACATCAGACCCTATAGTGGTTAGTTTGTGGGAGTGTGCCCACCTCCTCGTGGTTCCTCTTCAGATGGATCAGCTCCTCCTTCAGGCCCTCGATCTGCATCTCCAGGTCAGATCTTCCCAGTGTCAGCTCATCTAGAACCCTCTTCAGCCCGGCGATGTCGGCCTCCACACTCTGACGCATGGCCAGCTCATTCTCAAACCTGCACACCAGCCAATCACGTCAGCCCACAAGTGAAAAACATTTCAACGTTTATCTGAAATCTGGCAGTGAATCTTTATGATAATTTGATTTCTTTGGTTTGCTCACTTGATCCTGAAGTCATCTGCTGCCAGTTTGGCGTTGTCGATGGCCAGGGAGAGAGATCCATTTGTGCTAGTGGCATCAAGGATCTAAAACACAGATGAAAATGATGTCAACACATGAAAGTATTTCATACAGTTCACCCGAATAAAAACTAAAACAGCTTCATGTGGTGATGCTCATCCGGTTTAGATGATGCAAACATGAGTAAATGTCTCCTTATTCTTTCGGTTGTTTCTTCTCTCATGTTTACATCATGCAAAAACTGCTCTGCAGCTTCAAGTCTGACATGGACAGGGCCGAAGCGTCTAGTCTGAGACGGGCGGAGCTAAAGCTTGAGGTCTGAAGTGGGATGCAGCTTCAGGTTTGACCTGGGCGTGGCTGCAGCTTCCATTTTGACCTGGGCGTGACTGTAGCTTCAGATATGTGGCAGCCTGGCTGCAGCTTCCATTTTGACCTGGGCGTGGCTGTGGCTTCAGGTATGTGGCAGCCTGGCTGCAGCTTCCATTTTGACCTGGGCGTGGCTGTAGCTTCAGGTCTAACATCGGTGTGCAGCCGCGGGGCTTCATGCGACACTGAGCTGCAGCTTACTCAAGCTTCAGTGAAGCCGAGGATTTATTATCAAGCACTAACAGCTGGCAAAGAATCTGACATTTCAGGCTGCATTCTTGTCTTGATGATGTCACATGATCTCACAGTATTTGACTGAGCCGCTGCTGCAGATGATCTTTTTCCTGCACATCGTCTTGTTGATTCCACCGTGCATATGAAATCAATCAAATTGAGTTTGCAGGAAAAAATATTGAATGTCTAAGGAAAGAAAACTCGCACATCTGCAAAAAGTAAACTTAAGATGCGTTTGAGGGTCAGATCAGTGATGCTGGAGCAGAGTTTGGGGGTTTGAATTTGAACATCTCTGGTACAAATTTCTTATGGATGTCTGTGATTATTGAGAGTCAACCTGATGAACATGAAGAAAGAAGTAAAACACTGTTTTAACATGATATTGACTTCATATATCGGCCATCAGCTCTGAGATCTCTAAATTATTGGTCATAAAGGACAACTGATGCCGATAATGTGACAGAAATAACTCAGAACAAGAACCTGGTCTCACCTGGCCTTGCAGGTCGCTGATGACCACCTTATAGGCGCTACAATCGTGCCCCTCAGGTGTGGTCTTGCTCTCCAGGTACTGCCGGATCTTCAGCTCCAGCTCTGCGTTGGCGGCCTCCAGCTTGCGCACCTTTTCCAGGTAAGAGGCCAAGCGGTCGTTCAGGTTCTGCATGGTGGCCTTCTTGTTGTCAGAGACGTCAGAGATGGCGTCCGCCAGGTTGAAGCCAGCACCAGCGGAGGAGAAGCTTCTGGGCACGCTTATGCGGGAGATGCGGACCCCGGCAGCTCCGGCGCCACCATACACACTGGGGGTTCCCAGACGGTTTCCGGAATAGGCGACGGAGCGAGTGATGGTGGCCATGGTGGAGGAGTGTGTCTGCTCTGGATGGAGAGGAGAGAATGCAGCAAAGCTTGGAAGCAGCTGCTTTTATGTCATCTGGAAATGAAGGAGGGTCTCAGTGGTCCTGCCCCCCTGAAATGCCTGAGGATGTCAGAAATGATGAAGAGGGCCATTGTTACACAAAGGTTCAGCACATCAATATCTCATGTTTACAGTGCCGTGAAACTGTCTGACTGATTTACTGATTGTCATCTCATCGTTGCACATTTCAACATGTGACAAGCTGCAGACCCTCTGTTCTCTCCCTCCCCCTGTTACCAACCACTAACCCACCTGGATTCCTCCCAACAAGTCCAAACCTGCAGCTGCTGTGTTGGACATTGCCATCCACCCACCTAACCCCTCCACCCTTCTGCTTTTACTGTGACATAACACAATGGAGCTCTTTGTGTCAGCTCTGTTTGCAGTGATAAAATAAGGCACAAAGTAGTCAGCCAATCACAGCATCTCGGGCTTATCTTCATGTTTGATGTCAAACAGATTTAGATACAGAAATGCAGCGGAAATTGCCTTGTTATTGACCTGGGAGGAGTGTTGTTCATCGATCCTTCATTTAAAAGTTCAATCATTGTCCCAGTCAAGTTCTTCCACACCAGACAGGAAGGCATGTCTTCATGTAACAGAACATAAGCTGTTGTTTAAGGCGCAAATTCATGCTTATTGAATCAAAATGTGTGACTGGCAAGTCTGAGCATGCTCAGATCTACCCTTCATTCCAGTATGCGACACTTAAAACACCGTAAACGTTAACTCGCTCAACCTCAAGAAGAACAACGTTGCTTTTGGAATCACCTGCTAACTTGTGACTCGCGGCACACTCAAATCTCACCTGCTACATACAGGCTACTGCATACGCAAACTTCATGTACTAAATATGACCTACTGTATTTTCAAATTTTATGTACCACATACTCACAACTGCACTCTAAAACTTCATGCGCTGTCCGCGACGCACTCACATCTCCTATGCTTCATACTCAATCAACATGTGAAACATACTCTACTACATGCTCAAAATCCATGTACCACATACTCTCACATACATACTAAAATTTCATACCGTCGACAACATGCTCAAACCTCATATACTTCATACTGTGTACTACATATTCTACCTTTGTGTACTACCTACACACATTTCTACTATATACTAGGGAAGTAACGGGACACAGAGGTCATGGTTCGGTATGCACCTCATTTTTGGGGTCACGGTTCAGTACAACATGGATAAAGGCAACAAAAAGTATTCAGTGCATAATTTTCAGGGTTGTTTTTTTTTCATTCATTTCAGCCAGTTGTGAAAGTTTGTTTAACCAAACATTAGTTAGAACTACCTGAAAAAGTTGGCACAGCCTGTTAAACAGTAGACAGAGAACAAAACATACACACTCACAAGTTTTTAAAAGGTGTCAATTCACAATCACAAAACTGAAAAGCATTTCTTGTGTTATAAAAGTACATAATAAATAGATTAATTAAAAAATATTGTGATTTAGCATTGGTTCCGTTTGTTTCACTTGAGGTAGGATGTATTTAATGGTTCACAGCTCATTAAGCACTGACATAACTCAGTCACTGCTCAAGTATGTTGGAAAACGGAATAAGTGATGGGACATCGTAACGAGACTCCAGCCCTTTAAATTAATACATGAAGCAGTGTCTTCTACAACTGCATGTGGGCTCATAGCCGTGCAAATGCCAATAACCTCAGTAATAACTTTGGTCCTCTCTGCTTTCACATGTAGAGGCTTCTTAAGAACAGTGGGATAAATTGTTGAACTCCTTGTCTTTAGCCGCACTCCAATGATCAGCACATCTGGACGATGCCGTCTAAAATGTATTGGCATGTTCAATGTGTTTGCGGTGTTGCTAAATGACATGCCGCTCATCACTGTTGTAGTCCACAAAGAACCTGAAGTTCTCCTACACAGCTGATTTAAAAGAAGCAGGTGGGTCTTCCAGCTCCTGTGTGTCATTCGAACTCCCAATAGCTTCTGCTGCTTGTGTATAATTTCACTACTCTTCTTCTTCTCCTTATGTTTAATGGCAGCTGGCACACCCCCTTTTGGCACATTACCGCCACCTGAATTAGAGTGTGGGTATTGCCATGTTTGACCGACTTCTGCCACGAAGATGAATTCATCGGATGACTGCGTGAACCGAACTGAACCGTCACATTCATACCATGACACTTCGGTATGAATTCATCAGGCTAATACTGTAATACTGAATAAATTAATTGTGCTACGTACTCCCAACTACACACTGAAAATTCATGCACTACACACTATCTACTACATACTCTATCTTCATGAACCACATGGCTCAGAGTTTATAGGGAGTGAACTTTGTACTTGCTTTGTTTGTTTCTTTGTTTTGGCTACACCCACTGTCACATTACTTTTATGCTGTTTCAAAACCACTAACTTCTCCTGAACAAGTTTTTTCTGGATTGAAAGAGGATTCATTGCGAGTCATAAAGCTTGTCTTAGACTGTTGATGAGTGTTTTCTATGGCTTCATTTCTAATAAATGGGTGTTACATGAATTAACACTCAAGCTTGGACCTCAGTAAAAGCTTTAGTCAGGCTTTGGTTGACAGTAAAAACAGACCATGTGTTTTTATGAGCTAAAATTGAGCACAGGCAAAAGTTCAGCAGGCGTCTCCATGGCTACGTGACCTTCTGTCATGCTGGACGCAATAGTAAACAAGCCAATGGTTGGAAACTGTGACCGACTGCAAATTAAATGACAGGTGTTTGACAGAAGTTTTATGTAGTTTTGATATTTGTCTAAGAAGCGTCAACCCTAAAAGACAACAGAGAGTTTATTCTAGAAAAAAAGTTACTCACAGTCTGAGTAAAGATGGATGCCTTTAAGCACACCAACTGCTGAGACCTTCTGAGGCTCAAAAGTGAAATCAGGAGTGAAATCAGAGCAAACACTAGGATCACTGTTGCACTGCTGTATTCTTCCGCCAAAAAATCAAGTTGTAGTTAACATCCATGTCTGCTCATAATTTACATAGTCAAGACTCAGGAGGAATTATATTGAAGATATCAAGGGTAAAAAAAAATGACGTTTGACCAAGTGGCTGTTTGTAATAGAGCTCAAAAAGTTGTCTCCAGATGTTCCCGAGAATATCATGCTCATGTCCAGCATCATGTACATATCATGTACAGCTCACAGTGAAGCTGAAATTGTCATTTTATCATTTTAGATATTTTCTTGAGATTTTGTCAGCAGATCATGATCAGAGTGTGGTGGCCATAAAATGTGTTCTGTGATGTCAGAATGCCCATGTTGCCATGCCAATTACCTCAGGCTATCTTGTAAATGAGGCAGCGACCTCGATATACTTAAGAGTTTAAAATAAATAGATAAACAAGTTACTCTTATCAGGTACATTAGGTGTATTTTCACAAACTATCGGTATGGGATTGGTATCGCCGATACCAGCCTGAATTTTACTCAGTATCGGATCGTAAAGGATATCGGTGGTATCGGACTTCACTAAACTGAAGTTCATTTACACTTGGAGATCTTCTGATACTTCAACCATACTTTAACCCTGAGTATTTTTGAGCTTAATGCAATCCAAACTGCTACATGACGTGCAGAGACATGATGAGGGAACAGAGGCATGAAGCTGTCATCAGCATGGTGGAGAACATAAACAGAGCTAAAAGAGACTGAATCTTGGACTGATGTAACTGAAACAACTGTTTACTACGTTAAAAGCTGATGACGCGTCAACATTGCTTTTTCTCAGGTGCTTTTAGTCTCATTAATGATTTCAGATTATCTGCAAGACATTACTGACTATTTATTTCATTTACATTTTCATTAACTCTTCCATACGTCTTAGAGCACCACCTGTTGGTCATTAGAGAAAATTTAAGGACACATGAGACAGTGTTCTTTTTCAAGAAACCTCAAAAGTCTTTTATTTTGGAGTTGTTGTTTCTTTCAAGAGGCGTGGTTGCGCCCCCCTCCTCACAAGGTCTTAGTTACCGTTCCTGTGGAGGAGCTCACCACCTTTCCATCCACCACTTCCTCCACAATGGTGACAACTCTCTGTTTGGTGGTGGTGGTGGACAAAGAGGAGATGCTGTGGGACAAAGGCATGCGTCAGCTATCGCAGAAGCATCAGTTAAGCAGGTGAAACATCATGAATGTGCACTTCCAGCAGGGTGAAGTGGTGTCTTGTTTTTATGCCACAGACATTCAGCTTCAGATGACACCTCACCGCCCATGATGTTCTCTCACCTTCCCTCTCCATCCAGCAGCCTCCTGTACTCCGCGATCTCCAACTCCAGCCTGGTCTTGATGTCCAGCAGCATCTGGTATTCATAAGACTGCCGCTCCAGGTCAGCCTTCAGCTGCACCAGCTGCTCCTCCAGCATGGTCACCTGGTTCTGGTAGCCCGCCAATATCATGGCATAGCGGCTCTGGGTCTCGGCCAGCGTGGCTTCCAGCGACGCTTTCTGCAGAAGAAAGGCATGGTCTCACTCGCTCTCAGCTCTACAAATACGCGATTCAAAATAAGACACGGTGAGGTGTGATCGACGCCTACCATGCTGAGCTGCGACTGCAGCTCGATCTCCAGTGCCTGCAGTGTTCGTCGTAGCTCTGAGATCTCTGATTTGGACGTCTGCAGGGTTTCTGTGCTGCTGGCGACTTCTTTGTTGAGTGCTTCTATCTGTGGAGAAAAACCAGCATCCAGTGTCCACTCGGTCAGTAAATCATGATAGTAATTTTCCTTCATAAAAACTATATTTAGTTATTGTTTAATTAATGTTGCATTCTTGGTCCACATCTTGTTTTTGTTTTTTTAATTAGCTATGTATGATTACTTTATTTTGTTTTTTGATTGGTTGCTTCTCTATTCTTGCTCTCCCTTTGCTGCAGAAACAATGCAAATTTCCCTGCTGTTTGAAGAATAATTATCTTATTGTAACTTAGCTTACTTAAGTTTTTCATATTTTAGCTGAGTTTGGTATATTATATGATATCTTATCTAGTATTATCTTATATTTTATACTTGCACAAACACCTAAAAATGCAGATTAAAAACAACAACAACAACAACAATAATAATAATAATAATAATAATAATAATAATGTAAGTGTTTGTAATTCAGCTTGCAGTCCCAGCATGCCACACTAGATAACACGGCTATTCTTGTCCAGAAGTCATCCAGGGGTCACCTGCAATTACTTAATTCATCAAATTGCACTTTAACATATCTTACTTTAGCATTGAACCATGCCTCCAGCTCTTTGCGGTTCTTGGCGGCAACAGAGTCATAGTACTCTCTCATCTCCTCCATGATCTTGGTAAGGTCTTGCTGAGGGGCAGCGTCCACCTCCACGTTCACCTGGCCACTCATCTGAGCTCGCATTGCCAGCAGCTCCTACAGAAAAAAAACACAAGACACATGAGTAGAGTCATCGTTAGCGAGCCTCACTGCAGAGGCCATAATGTGTGACAGCGTAAACCTTTAATTTAAGGAGTTTCACCCAAATGTAGAGGCTATATTGATATGGCACTGAACTGGAGGGGTGTTGTCCAAATTGTTTGTGATCACTGTCACGACCAACATGATTATCTAAGAAGCTACTGACCTCCTCGTGGTTCTTCTTGAGGAAGATCAGCTCCTCCTTCAGGCCCTCGATCTGCATCTCCAGGTCAGTCCTGGCCAGTGTCAGCTCATCCAGGACTCTCCGGAGCCCGGCGATGTCGCCCTCCACCGACATGCGCATGGCCAGCTCGTTCTCATACCTGCAGCACAGCAACAACATTTGGACTGAAGCAGAGAGGAATGAAATGCCCCCTGAAACAAAGTTAACGAGGTCAAAAGAAACTTGATGCCACAAATGTGTGTGCGTACGTGAACATTTATAGATTAAGACCACTAGACTTACGTTGTACTGTATATATAGTTTGTTGAATTGTAAGTTAATGTTAATGGTGCCGTCTCCCCTTTATGTCCTCTAACTGCTATATAATGCAACACTGTTTGCCATTTTGCAACACACTGATCCAATTGTCCATTTCCCACTAGGTGCTGGCAAATAAATCTGTTCTACGTTAAATTTAGATTCTCAGAGTGTTCAGACTTTATTTTGTTCAAATTGTCAAAAGTAGAAGATAATAATAAGTGAAAAAGAGACATTCTTTGTTTTCCTCTTTAACGTCTTCCTACATGAGTTTTTTTTTTTATTTGTTTTGCTAACTACTTTTGCATGCTTTAAGCTACTGAAACCATTCAGTTATCAAAATGTTCAGCTTTTGAGGGGAAATTACTTTTTCATTCAAACTTTTTTTAATAACTTCTAAACTGTTGAGATATGATATTTTTTTCTAGAATAAACATCTGTGTCATTGAAATAAAGACATGCATTGATTTCACTAATCCTATAATTTGTCGCTGGTTGTCCATTCTTGTATGTCAAATCTTAAATCGTATGATTTCTTCACTCACTTGACCCTGAAGTCGTCTGCAGCCAGCTTGGCGTTGTCGATGGCGAGGTAGATGCCACCATTGACTCTGGTGGCGTCCTGTATCTGGAGGGTAAAAAGAGAAGCTTTTTTAGGTTTGGGGTTTTTTTAATTAACATTTCAAATCATAGTGAGATTTTTTTGACAGTTGTTTATCGCATGAAATATTTTTCTTCTGCAAAGTAATTTAAAAAATATTTAAGATTGCTAAAAACTCCCAGCGGAAGAAACTCAGGAAACTCCTCCCGTGAAAAACAAACAGCACAAAAGGCCTTTATCAGCATTTTTGATAGATGCCCTCTAGTGGCCGTAGTAGTTATGACAAAAGGACAGGAGAAATCAAATGATGCAAGCATGTAGGAGGAAGTTCAGGTTAATGGGTGTGAAGGTGCATGGGTCACACAAACAGGGCGGTGTAGCGCTGATAGGTAAAGAGGACGGCTAATGCAAACACAACATGAAAATATGAAACATGGATCTTATTTTAACGCCAATGCAGGTAGGATGAGCGTGCAGCCCCCTGTCATGAGCGTCACATGGCCTCAAGTTAGCCTACCTTGCCCTGTAGGTCTGCGATGGTGACGTAGAAGGCGCTGTAGTCTCTGCTGGAAGGAGCGGTCTTGCTCTCCAGGAATTTGCGGATCTTCAGCTCCAGGTCAGCGTTGGCGGCCTCCAGTTTGCGCACCTTCTCCAGATAGGTGGCCAGACGGTCGTTCAGATTCTGCATGGTGGCCTTCTCGTTTGCAGAGATGTCCACGCTTCCACTGCCAAAGCTCATCCCAGCACCCCCGGCACCGATGCCAGCACCGTAGCTGAAGCCACCACCTGACATGGACATGGAGGAGCCACCTGTAGAAATTCTGACCTGACGGCCTCCAGCACCACCATACATGGACCTGCTGCTCATGAAGCCTCCACCGCCAGTAGACATTAAGCTTCTGGAGGTCATTTTTGCTGTGTACAGGTAAAGACAGCGAAGGAGGTGTCTGTCTGCTGCAGGTGGAGAGGAGACAACGGCCGACTTTGCGAAGGGCTGATATTTTATAGTGTCGGGCAGGTTTGTGTGGGGTTGGGGGTGGTGGGAGGGATGCCAAGATGGGAGGAGACATTTGCCCTTTAACAAGTGACAAAGGTGTGCCGTTGACCTGCAGCCTCTTACGAGCCAAGACTTCATTACGCCACCAGCAATGCAACAAAGGAGACAAAAGACGTGAGCTGCAGGGCGAGTTCTGACTTGGATGATATTCAAGGTTCAACTCCTCCGCTCTCTCGCTCTGTCATAAGTGCTGGCAGGCAGTTATTCACTTAAGCCAAAGGGGCTTTAAGAGCAGAGCAGGTGTTTGATTAAGAGCCACATAAACAGTTGAAACACTCCCATTGAGACTGATATCTTTGTTGCCATCAATGAAACAATACAGACACTTTTCAGCTTTAACAACCTTCAACAGGATTATTACCAGCGCAGAGGACCGACATCACTGTAATATGTAATATGAAATGAAGTCTGGTAGTTTTTCACAGTCCTGCAAAATGAATTATCTGACATAGTCAGATGAAGAGATTATTATTAACTTTTTTATGATCGTCATTATGTTCTTCCCTACAATTCACTTTCTATTATTTACTCTTTTTTAATTCTTGTCTCATGGAAACTGAACTGATCATATAACTGTGTGTGTGTCTGGGTGTGTGTGTGTGCGTGCGTGCGTGCGTGCGTGCGTGCGTGCGTGCGTGCGTGCGCGTGTGTGTGTGTGTGTGTGTGTGTGCCAAGTTCTAACTTTGACTTTACATCTGTTCAAAAGTATTTATACGTGTAAACGTCTTGAATGTCCTCAGGATAAGAAAAAAGAAAGAGACAAAAAAACAAACAAAATATAGAATAGGAAAGAAAGAATTAAACAAATAAACAAAGAAGGAAGAAAGAGCATTCGGTCTCAGTTGTGACTGTTTTACATAACCTGGTTGTATTTTGGTTGGTTGGTATTGGGTTTTTTTGTTTTTGGCTGCTGTTTTTATGAATGCTTTTTAAAATTCTAAACATATCTATATGTTTGTATGTACTGTGTTATCCTGCGGTCCATATTTTATTGTGTATTTACATTTTCGCCGATTTGATTGTATTTTTTTTCTAATCAATTTATATATATATATATATATACGGCTCATTTTAGCATCTATTGGCTAATGTCACAGAGACCCATCTGATCCATTTACTGTCGAGCTGTTGAGTTTTTTTTTTCTTCATAAAAATCTCTTCCTATGTCAGAACTCAACTAGTTATTGACATTAAAACAATAAAAAAAAGTGTTAATCTTTATGTAGATCTAAATGATCTAGAGGCTAATAAAAAAAAAAGTACAGACGGTTTGACTTGATCTGTCATCTTTGATCATTTATGTAATAACAGTCAAACCAAAGTCAAATGTCCATGTCTCTGCAGGCGCCCTGCAGCTTCACGGTTTGCGCTCTGCAGCAGGCGTGTTCCTGTCATCCTCAGCAGGTGCTGCAATGGCTGCAGGCAAACCAGGCCGGTATGCGCAGCAGCTCATCCTCATCACAGGTAAACATTTCAGACATGTCTGCCTGAAAAAAAAAACAGATAAAGAAGAAATGTTCGAGGGGCGTGTAAAGCGCCGTGGTTTGGCTGCAACAAAAGGAAAGACGAGAGGCAGGAAGGTGACTGACGCTGATTTATAGATGGTAAAATATTTTTCATATCTTGGAAGCAGTAAATGTTAAGGAGGATGATAGACGATAGGCTGCCATGTAGATAATTTGTGTAATTAGACAAATAAAGGAAGAATTGAAAGAATTTAAACATTTAAATATCAAAAACAAGCATAACTTCGGTTTCTGACTCAATCGGAAGAGTTCTCCTCAATAGGAGATCACGGGCCTCATATATATGAGAGTGCATAGCTTTTATATTCAAAGATGGCAGACTCACAAAATCTGAAATTTATGTTCTCTCAGTAATTTCTACATGTATAAAACTCTATGTACGCCTGGTCTTGCGCACTTTTACCTTATATATGGGATTGAGCGCAGCCACCTTTGTGTCCTAACATAAACTTCAATACAAATGACAGTAGAAGTGTCACTATTGTCGACTACAGTCCAAATAAAAATGATTAATCATGCTGGAAATCAATCGAATTTCACCGCAGGCGAGGTTGAGATTCTTATTATGACCAGAAAAAAAACAAGTTATTAAGCGGTTTGTCCTCCAGAATCACCAACAAGTGAAAAATGACAAAGTGGCGGCGTGTCACCGTTCCTGCAGCAAACTCAGAGACTCACACTACGGCAGGAAAGAAGGAAAACGGTGGGACATCAAAGTCAATGTCAAATGAAGAGTAGCGGCGCAACGGCAGAGTGTCGCAGCCGCAGTTGGAGGTTCGGGAACGCTGACGTCACATGAGGGAAGAGACGCTGCAATAATCAGAGAAATCCTGCTTTCTCACATCCTGCCTGAGACGTGTGTGTGTGTGTGTGTGTCCGTGTGTGTGTGTGTG
>CAAKHG010024496.1:0-11451 GCA_901007715.1 Dactylopterus volitans
TTTACTGATTTATTGGTGTGCGTGTGTGTGTGCGTGTGTGTGTGCGTGTGCGTGCGTGTGTGTGTGTGTGTGTGTGTGGGCGTGTGTGTGTGTGTGTGTGTGTGTGTGTGTGTGTGTGTGTGTGTGTGTGCAGGCGTGTGTGCGCCTGCGTGTGTGTGTGTGTGTGTGTGTGTGTGCAGGCGTGTGTGCGCCTGCGTGTGTGTGTGCAGGCGTGTGTGCGCCTGCGTGTGTGTGTGCAGGCGTGTGTGCGCCTGCGTGTGTGTGTGTGTGCGCCTGCGTGTGTGTGTGTGTGTGTGCCTGCAGGTGAGCGGCGGCGGCGGCCAGCAGGCGAGGGGGGTTTGCCCGTTCAGCCGTTGCTGGAATGTCATAAATCCAGTTGAACCAAAGTTGCGGTTCCGTGCTGGTGAATAATCATCCTCCTCTCACACACTTTCACGTGGACTCCAGCACTTATGAGGACCGCCAGGCTTTCACACCCGGGTTCTATGAAAGTGGTTCACAACATGTCGCGCGCGGTCTCAGGAACCTTCAACCAGATGCTTTCTCATATTAAAGTACCAGATGATGGTGTGTGAAGCGGCGAGCTTCAGAGACGCTGGCCCCGCCCACCGCTGCCTACGCCTGGCCGCTGGCGGCGCCGAGCTCTGTACTGGAGGCAGGCGGCACTTTACACTGCAGATGGTAATATGGAACTTTTAAGAGCTTTTCAAAGATAGAAACATTTCAAGAGACGACCAGTGTTCATCTTCAGGATCGCGCAAAGACGAAAGAGGAAGCAGCGCGGTTCTGTCAAACCAGTTAGCGAGTCACAAGCGTGGTGCTTCTGTCAGACGGCATCGGAGGAGCATTAGTGCCACCTGCTGGAATCGAGAGCGGATCCGAGCACTCGGGCCAATCGGGTCACTGAGTTCTGGCTGCCTGCCGGAGCAGCCAGCGTGAGTTCGGCCCGAGAGAGTCCAGCTCGCTGTTCCTCGCTGCTTTGAGCTTCTGTGCTAAGCTACATGCTAACCGGCTGAGTGAGCCTGCATACTTATGGTGAAAAGGACACGCGTCCCTGAACGTCTCGTATGACTGAGGGTAGTTTTCCTATGACGAGTCACAAACTTTATCAGCGTTAGCGAACGTTCTCTCGCTTCCTTCTTGTCTTCTCCATCCACGGTGACTCCATCCAGCCTTCAAAGCTTCAGTCTGGAATCTCTGTTATGTAGGTTAGATGCCCTGGAGGCTGCACGCGCGCTGCAGGACGCAAGAGAGGTGCTGCCGGACCTTCACCTGCTCCTGCAGGGTCGCAGCTTCATGGCCTCCTCAGCAGAGAGCCTGCTGAGGACCGTGCAGCAGATGATGCAGCGTGAGGATGATGTAAAACCGTCCACTCAAACGGGAAATGCCAGCTGGCGTTTGAACTCTAAACGTGGAGACGAGCCTCCGCGGCAGAAGAAAAGTTCTGAAATCCAAAATGAAAAAGGTAGATAACGTCTGCGGCTGTGAAGCTTCGCTGAAGGTGGGAGATGCTTAGCAGCGCATGGGCCTCCAGGCGGACGGAGAGGAATCGTGTGTTTACATAGTTATTTAGCGCGGCTGCGTCTCGGCCGTCGCTCAGGAACCTGCAGACCCGCCTCGGCAGCTCCAGTTTCTGGTTTACGCTCAGCAAAAGAATGAAAAACCACTTTCAGAGGCAGTGATATTCCAGAGGCAACGTGCACTCGATTGTTTATGGGCAACAGCGTCTCCGTGCTCATGCTAATGTTCTCAGCAGACCACGTTGTTACCAGTAATTATCTGATCTGGCTGCTGATATAATAATCGACTGTGTTTTTTCCACCGCTGCATTTTTTTTCTCCACTAAAAACATTTAGATAGTAGTAATGAGGGAATTATGAAAATTACATGTGGGCTAGCCAATACAATTAAAAACGTACAGACGAGGGACTTTTGTTTGTACGTTATAAAGTTGAGGATAATTAGAGACCAAAACAATTTCTGAAGCCACCAAATATTAAAATTTGAAGGACGCGCCTCCTGGAATGGCCAAGACATTAATGTCTGCAAACCCCTGCAGCTGCTGAAGCGTTTAAAGGTCTGAGCTTCTGGCCAAAGGCTCTCAGATGTGGATTTCCAAGGCCCAGCGAGGACTCGGCAGCTCTGGAAATAGAGCGCAGGAGGCCTCAGACATCTCCACAGCTCTGGGCAGATGGATGTGGAGCTGTGATGAGGAGACACGTTCCTGCAGGACGAAGCTCATCATCTCCACCTTCATCAGCAGGACTCTGGCCGGTTCGCGAGGGCTGGATCTGCCACTGGATGTCTCTGTCTCCGGGGGGAATTGCAATCTTCCCTCCGAAGAGTGTGCATAATTCATCATGTTATGCTTGTTAGCGCTCAGTGATGTCACACGTCTGTGTGCTTGTGGCCGCTGACGAGGCTCTTTAACAGGACTAATTAGGGCCAATTAACTGCCTCTTCTAACGGCACAGAAAAGCCCAATGAGCCTCTGATGGATAACGTCAATTACCAAAAAAAGTAAACTCCATATTCACGTCGTCCTCTCAGACTACATAAATGCTTTTTGTGAATATACATGTGTATTTTATTGGTCTTGTGTATAAAAAAGAGTGAACACGGTTAAATGATTGACATGTCTGCTGTTTGGAGTTGTTAGAAGGTGAATATGAAAAGGAAAGCTAATACCACAAAAGCTGCAAGCTGCCAAAGTCATGTGAATAATAATAATATCGTTTTTCAGGTCGATTGGGGTTATTAATAATTGTTCATGAGATGAAGTTGAGCCTTTCTATAGAGGAGGACTGGATGAGTGGAGATGTTCAGCACGAGTGGAGGAATCACTGACGTCAGTGGAGCTCGGCAGCAGCATCAAGTGCTACTATTGATCATGAAGGCATCTGCGCTGCTGATTCAAATCCCAGTTTAAAGGAAACATATTCATGTAGCAACAAGTGCAAATAGACACCAGTCAGCGTTTTCTTGTCAGAATCCGACTTAACTGACTTCCGCAAATATTGGATACTGTTTAGTTGACGTTGGCGACGCCTTTAAGATCAGATGTTCATCGCATAGTAGTGGTGAACTTTATACTGCAGCTTTAAATGCATTAAAGGTGGCAGAAAGAATGCTAAACTCTCGTTACATCTTCACCATTCAACTCTTCACTTGCTAAAATTGGCCTTCTTTTTCAGGACTCAATGAAAATGTCGGTGTGCGTCCATGAGAACCGGAAATCCCGAGCTAGCACCGGCTCCATGAACATCTACCTGTTTCACAAGTCCTCGTACGCTGACAGCGTCCTCATGCACCTCAACTCGCTGCGGCAGCAAAGGCTCTTCACCGACGTGCTGCTTCACGCCGGCAGCCGCTCGTTCCCCTGCCACCGCGCCGTCCTGGCTGCCTGCAGCCGCTACTTTGAGGCCATGTTCAGCGGCGGGCTGAGGGAGAGCCAGGCCAGCGAGGTGGACTTCCACGACTCCATCCACCCAGAGGTTTTAGAGCTCTTGCTGGATTACGCCTACTCTTCACGAGTGGTCATCAACGAGGAGAACGCAGAGTCACTTCTGGAGGCCGGGGACATGCTCGAGTTTCAGGACATCCGGGACGCCTGCGCCGAGTTCCTGGAGAGAAACCTTCACCCGTCTAACTGCCTCGGCATGCTGCTGCTGTCTGATGCCCATCAGTGTACCAAGCTGTCGGAGCTCTCCTGGGGCATGTGCCTCAGCAACTTCCCCGCTATTTGCAAGACGGAGGACTTCCTCCAGCTGCCCAAAGATATGGTCGTTCAGCTTTTGTCGCATGAGGAGCTGGAGACGGAAGATGAGCGGCTGGTGTATGAAGCTGCTCTGAACTGGATCAACTATGACCTGGAAAGGAGGCACTGCCACCTCCCAGAGCTCCTGAGGACAGTCCGTCTGGCCCTTCTGCCCGCCATCTTTCTGATGGAGAACGTCTCGACCGAAGAGCTGATCAACGCCCAAGCCAAGAGCAAGGAGCTGGTGGACGAGGCCATCCGCTGCAAGCTGAAGATCCTGCAGAATGACGGCGTCGTGAACAGCCAGTGTGCCCGACCCAGAAAAACCAGCCATGCCCTCTTTCTCCTGGGAGGACAGACTTTCATGTGTGACAAGTTGTACCTGGTGGACCAGAAGGCCAAAGAGATCATCCCCAAGGCTGACATTCCCAGCCCCAGGAAGGAGTTCAGCGCCTGCGCCATCGGCTGCAAGGTCTACATCACAGGAGGGCGGGGCTCTGAGAACGGCGTGTCCAAAGACGTGTGGGTCTACGACACCGTTCATGAAGAATGGTCCAAAGCGGCGCCCATGCTCATCGCCAGATTCGGTCACGGCTCTGCCGAGCTGAAACACTGCCTGTATGTGGTTGGAGGTCACACCGCCGCCACCGGCTGCCTCCCGGCGTCGCCCTCCGTGTCGCTCAAGCAGGTGGAGCAGTTTGACCCGGCCGCCAACAAGTGGACCATGGTGGCTCCTCTGAGAGAAGGTGTGAGCAACGCGGCAGTGGTCAGCGTCAAGCTCAAGCTCTTCGCGTTCGGCGGGACCAGCGTCACCCACGACAAGCTGCCCAAGGTGCAGTGCTACGACCCGCAGGAGAACCGCTGGACCGTTCCCGCCTCCTGCCCGCAGCCGTGGCGCTACACGGCCGCCGCCGTGCTGGGGAACCAGATCTTTGTGATGGGCGGGGACACCGAGTTCTCGGCCTGCTCGGCCTACAAGTTCAGCAGCGAGAGCTACCAGTGGACTAAAGTGGGCGACGTGACGGCCAAGCGGATGAGCTGCCAGGCGGTGGCGTCGGGGAACAAACTGTATGTGGTGGGCGGGTACTTTGGCACGCAGCGCTGCAAGACCCTGGACTGCTACGACCCCACGCTGGACGCCTGGAACAGCATCACCACCGTGCCGTACTCGCTCATCCCCACCGCGTTTGTCAGCACCTGGAAACATCTGCCTGCCTGAGTCCAGAACCTCCGTCTGCCGCGTTCTCCAGGTATGTTCATGCGTCAGTTACGGAAGAACGTAGCAAAGCACATAGAACATGTTCAGGATTATTCAGTTTGTGTGTGAACCTCAGCTCATCGGCGGAGGCCGATGCTCCTGCTCGCACGTTCTCAGTCGTCCGTCAAACGCGGCAAAGATGCACCAAGATGCTGCGCACGCTTGCTGAAAATGGCGATTCAGATTCCGTCACCACACAAAGACGGCGAACATGCATATGAACCACGGTTCTCGGGTGAAACGGTGACAACTGACAACAGCGTTCAGAGATGCTGAGTGGAGTCTCCTCAGAGAGGGAGGTGAGTGGTGTGTGTGTGTGTGTGTGTGTGTGTGTGTGTGTGTGTGTGTGTGTGTGTGTGTGTGTGTGTGTGTGTGTGTGTGTGTGTGTGTGTGTGAAGGACAGAAAGGGTAATTGAAAGAGAATAGGATACTTTTATTGCTCCCGGGGGAAGAGTGGGGCGTGGGGGGTCTCTGAGGTCTCTGCCAATCAGAGGAGCCACACAGCAGCAGGCTGATCCACTCAGTCTCGTTCCTTTGATGAGGTTCTGGTCTTCACGCCGGGTGAGAGGGAGGCGGCCAGCAAACTCACGCGGTGTCGGATACCATTCATCATCAGCTGGGGGTGGGGAGGGGCGGGATCTCGTGGTGGTCTGACCGCTGGACTGGACAGACTCGCGGGCTCCGTCCAGCGTCGCCGCCTCTTCGGCCTGGTTCTCTGGTTCTCCTGCCGTCCTGCCCTGATGATGAACCGGTCGGACGTACGTGAACTCTGGGAGTCGGCTGGCAGAGCCTATCAGGCGCCGTCACATCACATCGCGCAGCCTCTAATCCCGCAGCCGCGACGCCGCTGCGAGACTGCGATGTTCCTCGTCTCCGCAGGGCGAATTATCGCCGCTTCCCTTTATTTTCAGTGACTTGTCTCTGAGCAGGAGATGTTGGAGTGGATCTCGGAGCCAGCGGGCAGAACGGAGCTCAGTGGAGGAGATAATCCCTGCTGCTAATCTAATACAGATTTTGTTTTGTGTGTGCTCGCCCGACGTGGCAGCTGAACACGCTGATGGACCAATGGAAAGGAGAGCAAAGAATGAAGGGGGGGCAGCAGGCTGGAGACTGAAGCTGTGAGAGAAAAGTTCACCTCAGTCTTCACCGGTTTGTCTGAGAATCCTCCTCCCACTTCATTTCCTTGCAGATCAAATCGCACAAACGTGAAATAATCCAGCGTTTCTGACCTCTATTTAGAGGATCCCACCAAACCTTTATGAATCTGACGCTCAACCTCAAAAGTTCCACTGAGCTGAAGCAGCCTGATGGTGGAACTGAAGGAGACGACAGTAACGACCCAAATGTGGTCTCCTGCCTCCTGCTGAGGTTCACGGAAGGACGAGGCCGACATGAACGTGGCAGAGCTGCAGGAATCGTCTGGTTCATCGGGTCTCGCTGCGGCGCGACCATGAGAACGTTCCCCCACGCAGAGTTAACGGGACACTCTCTGCTGAGAGTTAGATGAGATGTTTAACAGGGCTGCATTCAAATTACGATGCTTCAGCCGAAAGGTAAACTTAGACTTAGCAGATACGTTTTTTCCTGTTTCTGCACAATTTAACCCATAAAAAATGTAAAGCGATGAACTTCAGATTAACTGACCCTCAGAAAGAACCGAAGAAACCTCCTGATTTCAGCCTTTAGAATGAATTAAGTTACTGTAAATGTCTCCATAGCTACACGCTATCATATGTCTCTGCACCGCAAAGGGCCTCTGGTCTCACTCCAAAAAAGTGACGAAGCATTTTGCAGTATCTAAATGTACTAATATGCAGGTTGAATGTACTGTGAATGTTGAAATATGATGTTCCAGTTAATTTGCAGTGCAAACAACTCAATGAGGGACCGTCACTGACACAAAGAGCTGATGGTTCTGCCTTCACAGAGAGCAGCTGCCAGGTCCAGAACGTCTGCAGATGAAATACATGTTATATAAAAGCATCACAAATGGGGGGAAACACACAGAGGAAAAGTGAAGCGTGAAGCCGGCATAGGAGGAGATGAGGAGGAGAGCAAGGGACCCGCGGAGCTGCGGGTGCTGTTTGTGTAGCAGGAGACTCCGAGTGGACAAACCAGCAGTTCCTGTACAATAGTCAACTCGGTATCTGTCTGCAATAACTGCGGCGCTGCTGCCAGCGAATCAGGCGTCAGGCGCTGATCGGAGAGCGGTCGCCTTCTGCGGCGTCGCCTTCCGCGGCGTCGCCTTCCGCGGCGTCGCCTTCCGCGGCGTCGCCTTCCGCGGCGTCGCCTTCCACGGCATCGCCTTCACGGGCCTCGGAAATCCCCCGAGCCGAGTCAGCAGCGCTCAGACAGTCGCAGGGCTGCTGCCTCAGGCTGCAGACGCTCCATGTTCCTCGCTGCTTCTGCCTGGAAAGAGAATGCAGGACTCAAATTCCTCAAAGAAGGTCTCAGGTCTCAGGAGCTTCATTCCTGGGCTTCCTTTTCTGAGACGCAACGTGTTTTGTGATTGGAGGGCTCATGAAGTCACTTTTAAATTCACTTCAGTTCTTGTCTCTTCCTCAGATTTCGCTGTTTTGCATCACCTGCAGAGCAGAGATGTACAGACACCCGCATTCATTCAGCCGCTGCCGTCGCCACGGCGATGCAGCTGGACGCGGCGCTGGAACGGTTCCGTCTCTCTTTGAGACCCTCGCAAACCAAACAAACCGCCGTTTGTTATACCAGGAAAATATTCCAGCACAGAGGACCGCCCCCACGTCACAGAGGACCGCCCCCCACGTCACAGAGGACCGCCCCCATGTCACAGAGGACCGCCCCCATGTCACAGAGGACCGCCCCCACGTCACAGAGGACCGCCCCCACGTCACAGAGGACCGCGGCGCCAGTGATGTGGCGCCACCGTGTGTCACTACCGGCATTTGTCCATGAAGTCACTCGTTCATGTTTTTCTCTTTGATGAAATGGAAAGAAAGGCGGTCATGTGTATAACATGCTATATATGGTGGTGGGGGGAGGGGCAATGATTGTTGTGCTGTGTATGATCATGGCACATGAAGGAGACCCCTCCGCCAAACCCCTCCCACCCCTTCTCGTTTCAGCTTTGTACCTTTTCCTTCTTCCTTCATAACGGTGAAACAGCCCCGAGGTTACGCCCATGGCGGCGGCGATGTCACTGGACGCCACATCGTGTTTACGACCGGCGCCAGCTGAGGCGGAGGACGATGGCGAGGAGTGGCCGGGGGGGCGGGGTTTAAGCTGCTTCTGGGTCACGACCTTGTTTGTGACGTATTAACTGCCACTGAGCGAGGGGGGCGGTCTTCACCGTCAAAAGATGACTGTGCTCGCGTTGCTGTGACTCGGCGGCGGCGGCTTGCTGAGTCACAGCTGAACTCCGCCTCCAGCATGTCTGCTCATTGTGATTCAGTAAAAGTGGCATGAGCTCCTGTGTGGTCGCAGAAACCTGAGAATGAATCGGTTTCCTTCGTCCTGATGTCTGAGACGACGATGATTAGGACTCTGTCATGTTTAAGCCTATTTATTTCTGCTCTGCCTGCATTCATATGTCGCTGTGTGTGTTGGGCGCATGTCCTGCATGGCCGGCCGGGTGTGGTGGGTGTGCGTCGAGGTCCCAGCTCAGCCGGCTGCTTTTTGCACAATTCACTCTTGAGGAAGAGCTTGTTTAAAAAAAAAAAAAATAGAGACAGCGGCGGCACTTCTGCTTGCATTTTCAGTTACGTCAGTCGAAGAGGCCGGGGGAGGGGTCACGAGGTGGAGGAGGGGTGTAGGGGCAGAGGGGCGGCGGCTCGGGTTACTGATGTGTTCAGCAGTTTAGGCCACTGGGTCGAAAGTGAGGGGAGCTGAGAGAAAGAAAGGGAGATTATTTTTACATTGTATAGATTGTGTTGACTCAACTTGGGTCCAAACCTGCCTTAACAAGCCAAACTGAAGCAACAGAACGCCGAGGAAGAAACCTGTAACCAGACGAGGTGGCGGCGGTGGGCGGCGGTGGGCGGCGGTGGTGGGCGGCGGTGGTGGGCGGCGGTGGGTGGCGGCGGTGGGCGGCGGTGGGTGGCGGTGGGCGGCGGCGGCGGGCGGCGGCACGCGTGACGGGTGCAAACGTGAAGCCGTCAGCTGTTAGTTGATGAGCAGAAACACAAACTGCAGAGATTTTGAGCTCAGTGTCGAACATCTGCATAAAAAGTTCCTAAAGAGCCAAAAACTACAGTCTGAAATATTTGGTGACTCTGATCAGTGTCTGTCTGCCTGCCTGCCTGTCTGCCTGCCTGCCTGTCTGCCTGCCCTGAACATTTGACTTTGCACATTGACTGTTATCATTGACTGTTATCACTCATCTGCAAAGATGAATGATAACGGAATTGAATTTCAGTGGATCAGGACATGTGCGTTCCTCCTGAAGGTTCCGTGCATCCAGCAGCCCTCCGAGTTCCTCTCAGCTCTTTGAACTGCAGCTCAGTGACGTCGACCTCCGGCCGCTCAGCACGGAGTCATCGCCCCACCAATCAGATAACCGCGTTTGGTGACCACAGAACACGAGTTTCCCTGGAAATGGTGAGTGGGGAACCGACCTCCATTTTGTCCGTGCCGGCTGAGCGTGGTCCGCCGTCTCTGCTCGTGTCCTTGTGTCCTCTGTTGCATCTGAAGGTTCCTCTGGATCCGTCTCGCTACACGTAACCATGTGAATTAGACAGGGAGCGCTGTCGCCGCACCTCACTTTCATCTGGTGTCATGTCAGAGTTTAATTTCTATTTTGAAGGCATTTTTTTGTACATGTGATTTTTTTCACAATGTGAAATTCATGGCTAATAAACAAAGAGTTTTTTCCTCTTGACCGTAAAGGCTCTCTGTCCTCTGTCGTGTTCACGTGGGAGCAAGTTTGGATGCATGTTTTATTAATATAATAATGCAAATTTAAACAAAACCGCTGATGTTTGCGGCGGAACGGCGGAACGGCGAGCACGCAGCCTTTGTTCTGTGCAGGAGGGACCGCGATGGTCTCATCTGAGCTCCCAGACTTCCTGCACAGGAGCAGCAGATACTTTCCTTTTCTCTGTCGAGTCACCTTGGCAACAGCAACCTTTATCTGCAAACTGTGGGGGCTGGAGAGAGCATGAGATCTTAAAAAGCCCCCCCCACACACACACACACACACTTCCTACGCCCCCTCTCACTCCTCATCAGTGAAATGCATTTGGAAGCAGCAGCTCGCCAGCTGTTTGTCGCTCGCTTGTAAAGAGTCTAACAGCCGTTAGCGAGCGGCTGCAGAACAACGTTCCTCCGCTTCTGAGGAGGAACTGTGTCTGCCATCGCTGTTTACATTCCTGGCCCCGACAGGTCCTGATCAGCGACGCGAGGTTGAGAAACACCAGTTTTACTGGCTCGCGACCCCTCAAGCATTCACAAAGAAAACAGCGGCGAGGCTGAGGGGAGTCTGGGAAACAAAGCAGCCAAACATGCGCCGGGAGGTCGGAGAAGACGTTCAAGTCTCATTTCTCCAGACCTCCGAATGAAGACCAGCAGGAAAAAAAGGTCCACACTGTGTGTGGGGGAGGCCCCCTGGCTCCCCAGTACGCCCTCGCGATCCCACAGTCCCCTATTAATCAGGACAGGAAGTTGAATTTCCTGTTCGCCAGGACGTGGGCCTACAACCCCCCCCCACCCCCCCACCAATCCTGCACCCCCTCCGGACACCACTCAAACCTCATGGCTGTGAAAAATTTGGGTGCTATTAGCGTGTGTTAGCGTGTGCTAGCATGTGTTAGCGTGTGTTAGCGTGTGCAGAGCAGACCGAGGATGGAACTTTGTGTGGGCAGTCTGAATGTGATAAAAACAATGCACCTACATGTCGCTGTCGCCTGGCAACATGGCTTCAGCTGCCAGCGAGTCAATCACGCTGGCACACACGCGTGTAGAGTTTCAAACACTGAAATGTATTTTATCATTTCTTATCACACAAATACATATCCAACGCTACAGCGATAGAGACAGTTGTCCTGCACTGCCGCTGGAGTCCAGAGGCTCACACAGGCGTGTGCGAAGGAACACGTGAAGCAACGTGTCTGGATCCAGAGGGAGGCCCAAGAATGACCCTGGATGACCCTGGATGACTGTAGCTGTCACAGGATGAACACCAGTGACTCACAGTCACACTGCCCGGCTGACTGTTACTGATGGAACTCTACAGACTCTAAGCTGGAGCACTGAAAAAGACCAATGTGTGTTAGACCATCCTAAACACACACACACACACACACACACACACACACACACACACACACACACACACACACACACACACACACACACACACACACACACACACACACAAATTTTGGTATTCAAATTTCAGAGCTGACCTTCTCCGTCACCTTCTCTCCAACCATCTCCAGTATCTCAAAGCATCTGAGTTGTTATT
>CAAKHG010024503.1:0-10236 GCA_901007715.1 Dactylopterus volitans
TTTGGGGATAAAATGATCACTTTCAGGGGCACAGCGTTTTTAAAAAAAAAAAAAAAAACATAAGGAAATCTGACATGAGGAGAGGTTAAAAAAATAAAAGCTGGAAAATTAGATGGAGGAGGGCTTGACATTTATATTTGAACTAAATCCCTGAGGACATTCAGGCTCAATCTTTATCACAGCAGCACCTCATCATGGTGACTGAGTGCCTGTTAATACTCACTTGTTAGGCACCTTGCTGAAGATCTCTCTCACCCACTCCTCCAGCGTGTCCAGCTTCTCTAAAAAGGACAGACCGAGTGAAGGAGAATAAATTAGAACTCAAGAGTCATGTCCAGAGTAATTCTGCCTGAATACTCATAATCCTGGCGTTCAATGCAGCGCTGTATTTGTTTGGGAGTATTTACGTCAAAGCGGCTGGTGAGATGATTTCACTGGGAGATGATTTCATTCACGCTTTAACTGTTGAAATTGGTTCATTATTACAGATTACTATCCCATAATCACTACATTAAAATATAAAAATTACTACTGGGTCAATTAAGCTGCTGTGTGGTGTTAGCAAAGTAAAAGCACCACCGGGACCCCAAATTAGAACCATACTATTTTTACGTTTAAATTACATGCAGCAGCTAATGAGGTGACATTTGGATTTCTCATATAATTTCTGGTGGGCATTTTATGATTAATATTCAGCGAGTTACATCATGTGGCTAAACACATGTAAATTGTGTAATTCTTTAAACAGCGCGAGTATAGATTTCTGCAGGCTGACTTTGCTGTGTGGGACTTGCTGTGTGTTTTACAGGGTTTTTTCATAATTTTATCTTATTGATAAAAGCCTCTCTTTACCCAGTGAAGGTTATTGATATGCTACTTGTTCACTGTTCTTTGTGTGTACATTCTTTGCTGGATAGAGAACCACTCCTGCTCTGTGTGCAGCGTGAGATCAGATTGCACACAGCATGATGGAAAAAGGCCAATTACTGACTTTATTCTTTAATAAAACAACATGACACAGTGAATCCTCTCAGCTCTGTTTGTCTGGCTGTGCTGTAAATAGACGCCGGTGGTGCTCCTCTGAGTTTCTGACAGAGTGGCAGGTTAAGACGAGTATGCCGCCGTCATCGGTTGACATGAGTATTCCTTATGGTGCGAGAATGCTTTATTATTTTCCCAATAAAAAAAATGGTTATGTACAGTCTTTTCTAGGACACTTTTGGTGATTGCTGGGGTTTCAACAGGAAAAGAATTCAGCTACTTTATTAGAACTTTTTTTTTTTCCCCCAGAAAAAATGTCAACACCAGTCGTCATTTGGCTTCTGTGCAGCCGTTAATTGGCTGGATGGTATTTTCTGTGAAACCCTGCATAAATTTGCAAGATCATTTGTATCTGACATAGCAATTTGAGGAGATCCCTGCATCTGCAGCTGGATGACAATGGATGGAGTGCATCCTTTTTTAGAGCAACTACTTTATTAACAGTTGATTGATTACATTTCTTTCAATCTACGGGTTAATCAACTGGTTCTTGATATATAATACATAGATAATGTAATAATATAATAAACAAATTTCCTGACCTTTTGACTGAACAGCCAGAGTCATGTAGTGAGCAGAATAGTGTTTCTTCCAGAAGCCACGCAGCCGCTTATAAACGCTGATCTTCTTCTTCTTTGGTTCCTGCTTCAGGGTCTGGGCATTCCCTGGTGTTGTCACAAGTGAGCAATCAATTCAGAAGAATTTTAAAACTTAATAGAAAAAGACTGTATAAAACTGCAAGGACGTCAAGAAGAAAAGGAAACCTGTTGTTAGATGCAGTGCTGATTATACCCCAAGGAGGCCCTGTGTGTTTATTATCTTTCCCAGCGGTTGTGTTTACCAACTCACCCCAGCAGAACTTGCCCATAGGGTGTCCAGGTTTGGCCAGACTGCCAAACAGCATCTCCTTCCTGTGGGAGTCCGACGGTTTAGCCAGCTGGTACTCTGACAAACAGAAGGAGAGACAGGAAAAAAAAAAAAAAAACTCAAGATGACAAAGAAAGACGGCGAAGAGAACACAGCGGTTGAGCGCACAGAAGTGAGGCGCTGAGACTCACCGCTGTCGACGGCCTCCACCTCCCTATCAATGGCGTCTCGGATCATCAGGGGGCAGATGAAGAACTGAGCCCACCTGAGAGCGGAACAGTAAAGGGAGGCCATAATCAGGGGCCGCATACCAGCCGAGAAGAAAAGTACACAGCCAGAGACGGAATCAGATGTAGACTGATACGCCTGATTGAGCCAGTGATGTTTGTCTCTCAGCACAAATCAGGAGCCGGTTGCTCCAGAAACCAAAGTTAACTTCTAAAAATATTACATGTTTAGAATCTGTATTTTTGACCCCATACTTGATGACACAATCTGGAAAGATCCTAAAATCACATCTGAATGGCCAAATGACAGCTTATCATAAGCAGAGATTTCCCTCTGACACACATATTTCTAAATGTGCACATTTAAGCTAGAACGGCACTACGACAGTGCAGACCTGCACCAAAAACCAACATAGAAAAAAAATGCAGTATTTTAGTATGCAAAATCGATCTGCCTCAAAAACATGATGGCTTCTTCAAGTGATGCACAATATGGATTTTTTTTCTCCACTCTTTATCAATAACTAATTATGCCTGCCTATCACGGGTGATAACAGTAAGATAAAAGTTCCAGCTACCCAAAGTACATCTGACTTGGAATCTTTTGTACCACAAATACTGGAAATTGCAACTGGGAGAGGACATGTTGAGTGGTGCAGCAGTTTAATGTCATCAGTTGTCAAAGCTTCTTCTTAAGTGATTTTCAAGTGCAGCCTTGCTATCTTCTAGAGGTTGCAGTTTTGAGGTCTATTTATTAGTTATAAATAAAATGACTGAAATAATATGTGATATTAAAAAGAATCCTCATATGTCCAATATCTATTGTGCATCCCTGATTTCCTCCTTGGCCAAGGCACCAGCCCTCAAAAAAAGTTACGTGTGTCATCATGCTAACAGACAGACAAACAAACCAAGCTGAAGAGAAATTATAAACAAACAACACAGACGGATAATCCATCAATTATAAAAGATTGGCGCACCAGCTGTATAAATCATTTTGCCGACTTAAACAGTTAGCTTTGGAAGTTAAGTCGCCGCAAACATCGGGGCTTCACACACAAACCTCGCGGTGGATTTACTTTAAAAGCTTGGGCATCCAGATATTATGTGTCCAACAAGCTAACAATTCAAGACAGGACATTGTGTTCGGTCTGCGACATATCTTCGTTTAGCTGGTGTTTTAATAAGCTGGTTTTTTTTAACAAGTTTATCCTCTTTCTTTTCCCCGGGTCTGCTTTTGTGTTTACCTCTAAATAATGAGACTTCAAAAGTCCACTTCCTCACAGTGTTCCGACAACAAAAAACCTCTGATCCGCTCTCACCTGTCAAGAGCCTCTTTGAAGTTCTTCCTCTGGACGTCAAACTGGAAGACGGTCCTCTCGCAGTCGGTGGAGGCATTGTCGCTGCCTCCATGCTTCTTGAGGAAAGCATCAAAGCCGTTTTCTGAAGGGTACTTCTCACTGCCCATGAACACCACTGAGGTGTTTGGATGCGCGCGAACACAGCGGGCGTGCAGGTGGGAGCAGGGGAGGGAAGGGGGGGGTTACAGGGAAGAAGAGGAAAGACTGTAAATCAGCAATGTAAAGAAATTCCATTGCACTTTTCTTACTGACAGTATGCGCTCCCCTGGCCAAACGCAGACAGCATCACTTTATATTTCCACCCCAGCTACAGAGGTATTCCATTGCTTTTTTTTTTCCCCCCGGATGAGACCTTAAAGATGGCTCTAAATATTGCTGCTAACATTCGGTGACACTTTCGCTGACAGTCTGGGACGATGAGCGAGGGCTTGTTTACACAGCGGCCATTTAAGAACAACCTTCAGGAGTCACATCAGGAGAGGAGACAGGCATCACAAATTCTCAGCGTACAGAGGAGCTGGAATACAATTTAGAAGATTTGTTGCATTTCGGGAGGGGCAGGGGGGTAGTCTTGCCGTTTTTATTTTTCCTTTGGCTTGAAAAAGCATTTCTGATCCTGCACACACTAATTGTAACAGTTTTGTGTTCATTGGTTGCTTGGTGGAGGACATTACCAGGAATGTTTCAGATTATAAGGCTATGGAAGAGAGGGTACACTGAATAATTAGAATAGCAAAGTTAATTCGGGCTAAAACAGTTGCTCTTCCTGAGGTTAATAAACGTTTCTCTCGTCTGGAGATAGATGGGAGGATGTCAGCTGCAGCTTGTACGGCCCTCTGACACGATTAATCCCGGATTTTGAGCAACAAAAATGGAATACACTCAACCTGATTGGTGACAGAGAACAAAGAACAACTCCTCTACCCAATCCCTCTCCACACACGCGCACACACACACACACACACACACACACACACACACATACCAAAACACACACCGACACCCCTCCGCCCCAAAAAGTACTCACTGTAATTACTACAATTACTCACTGTGTTCCAGAAAGTGGGCAAGTCCGGGGAGGTCACTGGGGTCACTGAAGCTTCCCACTCCAACACACAACGCTGCTGCAGACTGACACACACACACACACACGAAATTAAGTCTTGCACTGAGCTCATGATGTCTAATATCTTATATCTTTTTTATAGTCTCAAACACTAAAAAGCCCTTAAGTTACATTCCCATGACAGGAGGATGTTGACTGCCTTTATTAGTGCAAACAGACTAATGTTGTACTGCTCCTCATCAGAGTCATAGGTTTTGACATAGAGGTCTTTTCTCTCTGAATTTTGCTGCGATCGAGCTTAGAAAAAACAGATTCATCCGCGCATTGCAGGAGAAACCCTGCTCATAAATTTGAATGACTTTGGTGAACCCCATAACTTTTGATGTGAAGGTTAAGCTACAGAGCAAACAAAAAAAAAGTCTTGTTTGCTTTGCTTTTATTTTTATAGTTAAGAGAGTCAAGAGTTTCTATAGGTAAGCCAGCCAATAAGAAAAGAAAGGCGGGAGGACTCAAACTGGATGTTGCAGTTAAATGGTTGGCATCTAGCGTGTAACAGTACTGTGAATTATATTAAAATGCATTGATTTAATTTAAATAGTGAACACTGTAGTAATGTTTTGAACTGTCCAGAAATTTCTTTAGGTTCAAACAGGGGTGTAATGATCCATCAATCAGGACTGATACGTTGATCATATGACTAACGATCAAATATCGACTATAATGGGAAAACATCAATCCGTATCTTGTTCTTTAAAATAGCCTTTATTCTTAAATTACCATGGTGCATCTCTGTCACCATTTCTGCCTGACGCCCATCCTGCTGCTCCCTCTAAAACTGCTGCTCTCGCACTTAAACCATGAAAAATGTGGCTTTATTGTGAACAGAAGGTACATTTATTTTGTTTTTCATTTAAATTTCTGGAGAAGCCGAGAAATTAAAATTGCCTGATCATATTCGAGTTGTGTCTTGTCGGTATAAATCTAACTGATGTGTTTAATGGGTATATGATACTGATATATCAATCAGTCAAGTGACATCTGCAAATAGGGTATGGTTGGACAAAGAGTAAATATAATATAAATTGTGATGAAACTTGTGATTTGCATGCCCAATTTGAATGCTTCTCCTTCCTCTTTTCATATGCTTAATAGATGCTGACTAAAATGAATGGAGCTCCACCTCGCACTCGGGGCGCTACCTGTTTCTCTGCATTTCCTTTCTTCCTTTTCCCCTCCTTGTTGTCATCTTCATCATCGCCATCGTCGCTGCCCTCCTCCTCCTCCTCCTCTTCCTCATCCTCCTCCTCCGGGTCTTCCCCAGACTCGTCTTCCGTTTCGTCTCCAGATTCACCTTCCTCCTCATCATCGTCGTCATCGTCGTCTTCAGCGTCCGTGTCCTGATCCCCTGACGCTGCCGGGCCGCTGTAGTCGGAGATGAGCAGAGCTCGAAGGCCGTTGTCCAGCACGACGTACCTGGAGTGAAGCCGAAGGTGCAGCAGCTTTAAGTGACTGTGTGGCACTTTGCATTGTCGTATTTGGAACAGATTGTCAGCTCGGCAGTCTCCGAGCAAACTGCCTCACACACACCCCTTTGAGACTTTTTTGTTTTGAGCACCTCCGCAGCAACTTCTCTGTAGAAGCCCCACGGAGGCCCGAGGCGCCGGTGTGTGCTTAGAGCATGAAATCATCAAACTACAGTACAATAGCACTGTACTAATGGGCCATTTTCTCTGCGCTTTCATGTTCGAAAATGCAGGAGGGGGGTGGGGAGGGTAGCCTCACATTTCATTGCAAACGGGGGGAATTCATGATGTAAAACAGGGCTACAATGTGTAATATGTAGCTACTTAGGGGAATGCAATCATTCAATCTGAGTGAGGGTGAAAGGGGGGGGGGGATTTCCAAGCCTGTCTTTAACATCAGTGTTACAATCAGTAAGGTGTCAATGTGAGCAGCTGATTGAGCACAGCTGCAATTTCTCTTTTTTTCTGAAAGGCTAAAACTCTAGTCTCTTTAATAAAGACTTTTATTAAAGAGACCCCTTCTTTGTGTGTCACAATCGCCCACCATAACCAACCAATAAATCAACGTGCAGCGGGAAATAAAGAGGGGACTGTAACTTTGTAGGGAGAGCTGCCACTTCATTTGACAAACTCGGATTGCTGGAATTACAGTAAGATAGAATTGATCTAAAAAGGAAAAGAAAGAAAAAAAAGTGGACTGCTCCTTTAGCATCCCTCACCTGTACTCTTTGGGGTCGCTGGGCGACTTGATGATCTCGCCGTCCCCTCGGTTGTCCTCCCCGCCTGGTTCTCCACCCCTTCCAGTTCCAGCGTCCACCGCGGCCAGGCTCTCCTCCCTCGGCACCGGGTCTGGATCTCCTGCAGAGGCCCCCGCTGGTACCGAGCCCACAGGGTCCGCCGGCGCGGTGTTCAGGGATTTGCTGGTCTGTGGCATCCTCGGCAGAGACGACGAGCCTTTGACGGTGTCGCCTGACAGCAGGGCGCGACCGTAAACAACGGGACAGCTCTCCGTCACCGGTAATCGACTCAACACCGACACACGCCGTGCCAGCCTGAGCACCGCAATGATGACGGATGTGTGTGTATTTGAGGCGAAACCGGAGCCCAGAAACTGTTAAAAGAAGAAAAAAAAAACGAAAAGAAAAAGAAATAAAAGGGGGGGAAAAAGGGAGGAGGGGGGGGATCAAAACATCACCGCTGGGCGTCAACGGCAGTGGCCTGTGGGCTCACCCCTGAACTGTCACACACACACACACACACACTTGCACACACCGGCCAGTGCCCCACAATACAGCTATTCACACATGCTCTCTGGTGGTTTCGTCCTATTCAGCTGGTTGTCAGCTAAAATTTGACCCAGCCACACCGTCACCTCCCGCTCACGAGCTCAACACACGACGCCTGTGGGGAAAAACACCAGCGAGAAAATGATCCATCATCCAAGTAAATACAGGGATACAGAGAGCAAAGTAGCGCTAACGGCTACCACGAGACTTTGGTCAACATTTTAAATGTATTCTCTTTGGAGAAAAAAAAAACGCCTTGGATGCTTTAGGTGGTTCAGTTGGCGGTTCGTTTCAAGCCGAACCGAAACTTTTCGTCAGTGGAATGCGGGCGCAGCATTACTGTTCCCCTCCTTGCTAGTAGCAAAACGGGCCTCAGCGTGTGTGTGTGTGTGTGCGTGTCTATGCGCGTGTTCCGGCGTGTTCCGCAACAAGGAGCGCTGTGATTCGCTCGGAAGTTTGGCCGCTTCAGTGTGGCGCTCCGTGATTGGGCGCGGCGGCGAAAGGGGCGCGGCTCAAGCCTCCATATGTGTGCGCTGGCAGAAGCGGATATGTGTGTGTGTGTGTGTGTTCACTCGGTGTCGAAACTGCGGGGTCCGCGCTGCGACAGGCGGACACCTGGATGGAGGCGGCAGCTGCCCGCCATCTGTGCACGATTATGACTGCGAGACTGACGATGTTCAACCGACGGCTTGCCATCATCGGTGAATGTCACGAGCGGCTCCGGCGTCTCCTGCGCTAATCTGGCTAAATCGCTGCTCGCACGCGTGTGAGAAGTGCCCGGTCAGCGAGCTGCGTGGCCGCAAAACGGAGCCCCTTTATCTCTTTAATGCACCTGTGCGAGGCTCCTGACCGCGAGGATCGGCCGAGGTGCCGCTAGGTGGCAGACGGAGGCCACGTGGAGCGCTGAACAAACGTTACACCTGACTTTTTTTTTATTTTGTTTTGCCCCCCCCTCCCCCCATTTAGATGCTCAGTCTCACATTAATACACTACCAATCTGTGTTTTTCCACTGTAGCTTTCAAAGGGCTTCCAAACACGTGCGAATTAATAAAGCCACACGGCGAAGAGACCCGTACAGTTATAACTGATTTTTTTTTTAAGAATTCATCTTTAAAAAAAACAAACAAACAAAAAAAAACAAATTACAATGATAAAGAAAACAGTGATTTTAATAAAGCACTTAATGACACAATACAGTGCCGACTGAAATGGGTGATGAGCGCCGTCTTAAACCAGAGTTACTAAACAAAACGTTATCATGAAGAAGCCACACTGACATTTGTCCAGTGCCCCCTCCTCGCCCTCCCCTCTGCAGTGTGTTGGCATTTTACCCCTCCGCTGTGCCAATATGTCCACCCCCTCACTCACCAACTCTCTCCCCCTCTCTCTCTGTCTGAAAGCCAATCTGATTTGCCCCTGGGTTTCTGTCGGCAGAAAGAGGTGATAAACAGCAACCATGACAACCGGCGAGCCAGCCACACGCCTCAGTTCCTGTATCCTATGGCTTACTTGGCGTTCTCTCGTCCATTAATTCATCAGGCCCATCTTCGCCCTGAGCTGAAGATACTCAGCGGTCCTGATAAAGGCGGCAGTTTGAGTTCCCCCGTCCTCATCCTTTAAGAGGCTTGATGCCCGCCCTTACGCCAGATGAAACACCGTGAAAGCTGAAACCGGCACGTCGCTGAAAATAGTGCGATATTAGTCACCGTATGAATATTTCTCCATTCTGATTAAATTTAGCATATGGATAGAATTGTTCCGCGCCGCTTGAGAGCACTCAGACAGGAGGTTTGTGAAATTCGCAAAACCTATTGATCACCTATTGAGTCCTCGTGAAAACGCCATGACTGATATTTTCAGAGCAATATTCTGTGGGCAAATGCAGCGTGGCAGGGCCGGCGTGAGCACGGAGCTATTGCAAGGCTGGAATTGAAGTTGCAAGGGTGTGGTAATAGAGAGGATAAGCGCCCTGTTACAACTGCGGGAAAGTGCTTTTACATGGCTTGCCATGTGAAAACTTTCCCCAGAAATGGCAGACTGGTGCCGGTGATTGATTGGATGGGCCTCTGCAACCATGACCCTCCCCTTTATTGCAAACACATGGCCTTTCCATGGTAAGCTACACTGCATTAGCACAGTGGCTAGATGAGCAATTCTAATTTCACCTTTTCTCCCCCCTCCTTAGTTTTGAGCCCCTCTCTATGACTGAGCCCAAATTGAAGTTCAGGTCAAGCACTCCGGGCCTCCCCAGGAAAATGTGTCTGTGTGAAAACTCAATGCAGAATGCAGCCGGCTGAATCATTGTAGGTATTATGGATTTGTCCCCCATGGTCAGCTTCCTGAAGAGCCATCGGAAGCAGCGGTAGCAGCACCAGCAGCAGCAGCAGCAGCAGCAGCAACTGCATGCCTTTACCTTAAGATTCAGAGGGGGCAAGGTTCCCATGGCAACTGATTTGAATCCTAATTAAAACAGGAGATTTGATTAATTAGCTCAGCGATGTGTGTGTGTGTTGCATGACTCTGTATGTGGCTGGCGTGCGCGTGGGAGTCGGCATGTTCTCGTGAGTCACGGTGTATCTAGTGTGTAGCTATGCCAAATGGGGAGGGGGTGTTATGTGCCTATATGAGCTTGTGTGTCTGTGTGTGCATGTGCGTGTGTGTGTGTGTGTGCGTGTGTTCATGAGCTTGTGGGTAATTCTATGAATCACTACTGTGTCTTCAACATGTGTGCTCCTGTGTGTGTGTGCGTGCGTGCGTGCGTGCGTGTGTGTGTGTGTGTGTGTGTGTGTGTGTGTGTGTGTGTGTGTGTGTGTGTGTGTGTGTGTGTGCGCGCTTCATGTCTCCCGGGAGGCATGTCCTTGCCT
>CAAKHG010024503.1:13562-37012 GCA_901007715.1 Dactylopterus volitans
CCCTTCCCCGCCCCCCCCCCCCCCCCCCCCCCCGCCCCCCCCCCCCCCCCCCCCACCCTCCATCTCCTCCCTCCCTCCCTCCCTCCCTCCTCATCCGCCTCAGCCGCTACAGGAGAGGGGAGAGAGGGAGAAGAGTGCGGCTGAATGTGAACGACATGTCGACAGTCAGCCTCTAAAGTGTTTTCTCGGTTGTTCCCTAATTCTTTGGCGGCGGACTGAGTGAGTATTGCCCGCATCCTCGCTCTGCGAAGCGTCGCTGTGTGGATGAGAGGGACTGGTGGGGAGAGACAGACAATGGGGAATGCAATTGGATTGCGTTACTCTGCCAAGGATCTTCATACATAGCCTGGTAAATGTCTTAATAGGTTCTGTTAATGACTAGGCTGTTTAATTGGTCATGCTTTAATTCTGCTAACTATTACAACGTGTGTGCTGTGATGTTAGGGGCTAATTGATCCTCTTAGAGGGGCTGTGGGCTATCCAGGCTGATAGCCCCATTCATTTGATCAGTGATGCTGCTGCTGCCTGCCTGCCCGCCTGCCTGATAGTGCGGGTCTGTGCTGGGAGCAGGGGCCCATGTAGAGGAGAGAGGCAGTGGTGAAGCTCGGCGAGGCTCTATATAGTCTGACGGACGGAGAGGTAGACACTGGAATTATGTGACATGAATAATACGCCGAAGAATAAGCAGTGGCCGTCATCTCCAGTTCGCTTGCGTCAGTGTGCAGGTCTGGAGAGGAGAGAGAGGGGGGAGAAAGGAGCAGAAAAAAAAAATCAGAGTCAGAGAAAGAGACTCATGAAAGACAAGGGAGGGAAGCCACACCTGTGTCAGGCCTGTCTTCAGATGGACCGGACTCGAAGACAGACAGGTAGACGCGTAGTCAGATAGATAGATTAATAGATAGAGGGACAGGTGGACTGACAGAAAGATAGTTTGAAATTCTGCTGTGCTGTCACCAGTCAACACACAAGTCATTCCGTCTCCTGTTACCATAATGATGCAGAGCTATGCCGACTGGCTGACTGCTGACTAGTCCACTCTGCTGATTGGAGGAAGGAGCTTGAGTGTTGACTTCTTCTTCTTATTAGGGAGAGATGGCAATCCACCAAGGCAAAATCTAACAGGATGGATCACAGTGGTCTATCTGGACCCGGCGGTATTGATCTCCCATGTCTATGGGGGCTTTTCAACCCGGGCAATAAACTATGCATGTTGTTGGACGACGCCAGAACAACTCTCCTCCACCGAAGGACTATGAAAGGGTTGTATTCCTGTTTGTTTAATGCTATTGAGCACGTTGGCCTAGATTATCCTGTATTTCCTGTGTGACGCATAATGTAGAGGCTCCATCCAAACATTTTTTTTTTCTTTCTTAACGTGGGTGATTTTTCCCGATTTCCTCCATGCTTCCAAACAGAAAAATCCATGCTTTTCAAGTCTGCTCGTGCTTTTCAAGTGCCGTATAGGATTGTTCAACAAGTCCTGCTGCATTACACTGGTTTGTTATGAAAGCGCACACTCACCTCCACGTGTCTAGCTACCTGTTTCTGTTCTTGGCAGTGTATAAAAGCATACTTTTTGGATGTGGCTTGACCTTTCTCGCACTGTCTTCAGCACACATACGCACACATGTGAAACTTGGCTCCGGTGCTGCTGTTCTCTGTGAGGCAGGCGTACATTGTGTGCAGGGCGAGAGGAGGGCTTTGATGTAATCAATATCAGATTTCAGCTGTTTCACTGTGCTGCTCTCCTCCTGAGTGGCAGCCTTGACTGACTTCTTGGTGCTTATGCAATCCCACTCTCGTCTCCCACCTCACCCTTTTCCCTCTCCCTTTGTACCTACTCTCTGCCCATTATTTGTCCTTTATCAGTCCTTTCTCTCCGTTATTCCATCCCTTCGCCCTCTTCCCATTTCCCCTCCTCCCCCTTGTTTCCATCTCTTCCCTTCATCTTCCCCGTCATAATCATCTCTGTGATTGCTCTTCCTCTCCCGGGCGGTGATGTTTTCACCGCTGCCTCCTTGTCTAACTCGCTGATGCTAGATTATTGCTGTATGATTACAGCTACCATACCATCATGATCATTATTGCATTTCACATGGCCGTGTTCAACACTGCATGAGCAGATCGAGATGCTTTATCCAATTTAGATCTCATTAAGACTTGAGAGGAAGTATCCCCCCCACGCCCCCCTCCACCCGGCCCTCCCCATGCAAGACCCACATCTTCTTAGCCGTTTTGTTTTGCTTGCAACTCCCTGCTTGAGTACCTTTCCCCTTTGGTCGTTATTTTTATTTATTTATTTATTTTTTTTGCAGTGGCATTCTCATCACCATCATTATCAGCATCAGTTCGTGTATGTGCCAGTCATTGCACCGCCTTCACATCAGCGCTTTTTAAAATTCTGAAGAGTTTAGATTGGCGGCGATGCTGTCACTTCACTGTCATTATCTCAATAATGACTATGACAGGACTCGATGGCTGTTGATAACCTAACAGATTCTGCTGACGGTTAATACGGGGTATTTTTCTGCCTCATTTTTCTCTTTGCTGATTGCCATTCATCTTATTAAACAGAGCAGTTCATTAGACAGAGGCATTATGAATCTGATTTGCATTTACCCATATTCATATTGCATACATTAAAACAACACATGCGTGACATTTCAGCTTCACCGGGCATTTGAGAATACAGATGAATATATTCATAACAACAAGCTTTTTTTTTTTTTTTTGTCCTCCCCACTTGTCCGAAAAAAAACCCACTCTGAAAATGATGAAATGTGATTCACAGGTGAACTGGCCCACGTGTTTGCCTTTGTTTTGCATTTTCAATGTCAGTATTTGAAGTTTTTATTCAGAGGCAACGTCATCGCAGAGAGATTAGTCAACGCACCAGTTTTTCTGCGTTTGTAAACTCTGTCAATCCTAAAATCTGTTTTACAGTGCTACGCGCATTTTACACGTTTCCCATACTCATATTTCTGCATTAGGCGGCCTCCAGTTGGCCTATTTGTCATTATTCCAATGTAATGTGATTCTTTCACCATGGCACTTGAGTCTGTGTGATGTAACTTTCATTATCTGTCTGCTTTAGTATGCTTGTGATGTATCATCAATCTGATTCATCTTCAGCTGTCTTTTTCTGTAGCCTCCCTGGCTGTTTGCCCTCTTTTAATCGTGTGTGTGTGTTTGTGTCCTTCTGGCATGTCTGTCTGAACGCATGCATGTATGTACCATGTCTCTGTGTGCAGTGCGGCGAAGGGCCGATGCAGGGCTGTAGCCCCAGGCTGCTGAGCTGAGAGGGAGAAGCAGGAGGATGCAGTGGCTCACTCTGGCAGTGGCCCTAGGGTGTGTGTGTCTGTCCAAGGCATCACACTCCCCCACCCCTACCCCAACCTCCACACACACCCCTCTAGTGGACAACTCGGAGGAGGAAGTGGACGAGCCGTGCTTCGAGCCGTGCACGTGCGAGGTCAAAGAAGGAGTGCTGCACGTGCACTGTGATGGGCGGGGCTTCACCAATGTCAGCCAGGTATCATCCTTGTCCGTTTATCTGATTATCCATGCTGAATTGCGCCGCACTTTATTGCACTGTTATGGCGAGTGATCTGTCTCATTAACATACCCCCATCTCCAAGTCTAATATCCTCTCTCTAATGTAGCTTATGGGAGTCTCTCACTTTAAAATTCATGTAATTAATAAGATAACTAATCAGACCACTAATTAATCATTCAGGTGTCACAGTCATGGGTCCGCCCTTTCAAACTCAACCTTCAGAGGAACTCTCTGAGGCGTCTCTATAGCAACGGGTTTCAGCACCTTGGCAACGCAGTGTCGATAAACCTTGGCAACAATGCACTCCAGGACATCCGAGTGGGAGCCTTCCATGGGCTGGCCAAACTGAGACGCCTGTACCTTCATGAGAACAAGCTGGAGGTCTTCAGAAATGACACCTTCCTTGGCTTAGAGGCACTGGAGTACCTCCAGGTAGGTTCAACCTATGACTGGCAAGATTATCGAAACTTTCCTCTAAGATAGCATAATAGATAGCGGTGACAGAAAAGGCCCGATGGCCAGCAGGTGGCCCTGAGTGAAAGAATCTTCTCAAGATCTCTGTGGATTTTCAAATGGAGCTGCAGCAGCATTCCTGCTGTTGAAAGTCTATTTTTCCATTTGCAGCAATTACATGTTCATCTTTTCCCGCATCTGCAGGCAGACTACAATGTGATCAAACGAATTGACAGCGGTGCTCTGAGATTCCTCTACAGGCTTCGGGTTCTCATCCTAAACGACAACCTGATCCCCGTCTTGCCTGCTCATCTCTTCAGGTTAGAATCTGATTAATTTACTGCAAAGATTTTGAGATATGCCAGGACTTATCTGCAGAAATATCAGTGTCAGGCACAATTAGCTTGGCGGTACTGTTGCTGAAGTAATGTCTCTGCTGTATAATATTTCGTATCATAAAAGATGGATTAATAATCAGATGAAAAGCAGATTTCTCAGCAACGGAATGTGTGAACCTTTTTTTTTCCCACTCCCTGTCACATTGTCCTTTCATTTAACCTAGCTCGCAATCCTCCTCCTCCTCCTCTCGTTCTAGATCTGTGTCTCTGACTCATCTGGATCTGCGGGGAAACCGTCTGAAGAGCCTGGCATATGCTGGGACCCTGGAGTACGTCGGTCGCTCCCTGATGGAGATACAGCTGGAGGAGAATCCCTGGAACTGCGGCTGCGAGGCAGTACAGCTACAACAGTGGCTGGGTCAGATCCCCTACACCGCCGTAGTCGGGGACGTCACCTGCGAATATCCATTCCACCTTCACGGCAAGGACCTGAGGGAAATCCCCCGCAAGGAGCTGTGCGCTGATCTGCCGGATAAAGAATTGCAAGGAGAGGCGGGTGGACAGTCAGGGGGGACGCAGCCCCAACATTTGCCCCCCAACTCTAAACCCAACTCTCACTCTGGGCGTGTCAGGCCAACTAAACCCTCCTCCATGGTGCACGGCTCCCGCCAGAACACTCATACCGCCTCAACTTCGTCTTCCTCTTCCTCAGAGCGTAAAGAAAGGGAGAGGCACCTGAGGCCGACAAAGAAGCCTCGGCCCTCCAGAACCTCTCCCACGCCTCGGAGTCTGATGCCCAATCAGAATCCCCCTGTGGCTGGCTACCAGACACGCCCCCCCATCCCCATAATATGTCCCCTGGGTTGCACTTGCAACCTGCACATAACAGACCTGGGACTGACCGTCAACTGCAAGGAGAACGGCTTCCTCAACGTGTCCCAGCTCACACCCCGGCCACTCAACGGCCGCAAGCTGTACCTGAGTGGAAATTTAATCCAGAGGATCTATCGCACGGACTTCTGGAATTTCTCCAGCCTCGACCTGCTACACCTGGGAAGCAACCGCATCTCCTACCTTCAGGAGGGGGCCTTCTCCAGCCTGACAACCCTGAGGAGCCTCTACCTGAACGGGAACAACCTGGAGAGGCTGAGCCCTGACATGTTCCTGGGTCTGCAGAATCTAAGGTAGAACATTTTGATTCTGGATCACTGACAGCACTTCAAACTCACTGCTTTTCCCTGCACTTCAACCACATTCCTGAGCTGGAGCCACATGTCAGCTTAGGCATTTAGAAATTTGTTTATAAGTGTGTGGAAATTAATTTCACACTAATACTGACATAGCACAAAGCACAACATTGGGATTACCATTTAGCTGGAGTTTGACGGAAGGGAGAGGTGCCCATTCTCTTCCAAGGAGTGTCAGTCATTAGTCACGCCGCCTCATGGCGTACTTTAGTTGAGGTGTCAGCATGGTGTGACTGACAACGTGAAAATTAATGTATTTGCATACAGAGGTGTTGATGAGACGAAGAGACATAAGATGATGCCGGCAGTGTGCTTTGAGTAAAGGCTTACAAAGACGCTCATCGCAATAATACGTATGTATCATAGTCAGATTAAGTTTACGAAGAAATAATAGAAAAAGGTCCTAAAATATCAGTAGTTGTAGTTATTCACTGAATTAAACTCTGTGGTGTTTGGGGGCAGCAGGTCAGCTTTCACATTTTGTTGTATAAAGAATAAGAAGGTGAAATATTACCATCGCATTCAGAACATAACTTTGCTCCCTGTATCTGATTCACTTCCTCTGTATTTTAAAGTGAGACTCTACCCATGAATTCAACTAACGATCAATTATAATCTCAGGACATTCAAAAAGAAAAAAAAAGTTTCCTCTTAACCTCTCATTAGCCTTTGTTAGTGACTGTAGGCAAAGTGAGTGTTAAGTAATTTAATCCAGACTTTATTTCAGCCCTGGATGAATATTTTGCGAAAAAAAAAAGTCTCAATTAATACTTTTCCTCTCTGAGCTCACCCTGATTTCTATTATTTAAAAAAAGCCTTAAAAATTCAAAGCTTCTTAAATTTAACATGATGAGCAGACATGCTAAGGCAAGGCTAAGTAGTCATCAGTGGAAAATGACACAATATCATTTGATGCCGATCAGCTGGGCCGTGGACAGCGTAGGTGCAGATTAAATCCAGTTTCTTGTGTGACTTATTTACATAAATATCTATTTATGTAATTATAATGCCGCGAAGCAGGAGAGGTAAATGACCGACAGGGTCTTCTATTACTGGACCGGCCACTTCAAACTTCATTATTTTACAACATGAACATGCATGCTGGGTCCTGATCAATTTATTATTTATGGCGTTGAGACGAGGATAGCTACAAGGACGGGCTACACTTAATGGCTTTTCCGGGGTTAATGTGTTTCATGAATCCCTGCTATCAGATGCCACTAAATACCGAAAGGAGGCAATACTTTCATTAAAGCAGCAATGAGGAGCTTTGCAGTGGAACGGCGGCTCCTGCCAATGCGAGCGGTAATCCCAGGACACTGGTACATTTAATTCCGTTGATGTGTCAGCGGAGAGAGTAAATGATGTGACGCTATTTGGATGAGAGAAGAAGAAGAAGAAGAAAAAAAAAAGAGATTGACACAAGTCCAGCACAGAGAGGAAAGGAAATATGTTTAAGCACCAGGTGAAAACACTTTTGGCTCCACTGTGAATTCTGGTTGATCTCATTTAACCGTGACCATCAAGACCTGGACCCGCCTGCAGTTGAGTGTTGAAATGCAGTTGCTAATAGCTAGCACTTATGCTGACTGAGAGGCTAGCTATGGCTAAACATCTCACCTCTCTCTCTTTTCCTCACTCCCTCCGGCAGCGTCCTCTTCGACCTTTTGACCTCCGCAATTATGTCGGCACAGAGAAAACTGAGCTAGCTTTTAGCTCTGTGTTTCGCACCGCTAGCAGGAGTTCCGACCCACTTAGCTCAAATTACAAAGTGCAGTAAGGGATGAGAGAATAACACATCGGCCATACTCGCCGTTACAAATCAATGACACATCAAAATTCCTTCCAAAAGTGTTACATTAAGGTGAAATAGCTCTTCATCGCTGCTTTTATTTAACTGCATCCCATCTATTCACCCTGCCCCTTTCGTTTATTGGCATGTGTAGAGGTTCAGTAACTAAGTCCTCTTTTTTGATTCAGGTATCTTTATTTTGAGTACAACGAGATCCGCGAGGTGGATCGTGGCACCTTCGACTCCATGCCGTCCCTCCAGTTGTTGTTCCTCAATGCCAACCTGCTGCAAAGTCTTCCTCTCGGTGTGTTTTCTGGAGTCAACCTGGCTCGCCTCAATCTCAGAAACAACCATCTGCTGCACCTTCCCATGGAGGGCGTGCTTGAGCACCTCACCGGACTGGTACAGGTTGGTGTTCGCTGTATTCATTTGATGATGGCGGCAGTTTCAGTGCAGCTGGATGCTTTTAAAAAAAAAAAGAAAAGAAACAAAAGAAAAAAGATCTGATCTGACAGCCCTTGTTAATGAGTCAGTTACCTGGCAAGAGCCTTTTAGCAAATTTAGAGCAAATAAAATGAATTTTGCTGAGTGACAGTCACAAGCTGGAAAATGGAGATTATTGAATTAGATCGCCCGTTGATTCACTGAACACAAGTGTGCATAATTATAGACAGTTTATTTATTTCAAATGTCAGACGACGAGATTACAGAAACTAATAAACTGCCAAGAGACGCATTATGTTATCACAGCTTGATGAAAAGAAACAAACTTGTATCTTGGATCAAGCCGTTTAAAAGTTCTGGCAGCCCCTGATCTCCTGGCCTCTGGCACAGCTGCACCCTTCCCACCCACCTTACCCCTCCCACCCGCACCGTCATCTGCATCGTCTGTTGTTTTGAGAGTTCTACTGCGGCATGCGGGACCACGGTTGCGCCTCAGGTATTCTAATTGGAAAATTGCAGTTGACTGGATTTGCATAAGTGGTCTTAATAAATCAGGAGCTAAACTGGAGAAAGCTGAACCCTTCAAGTTTTTGAGCAGGCTCATAATCACCAAACCTCAAAGTACATACACTGCATAAACTACAGTTTGTGTCGAATCCAGAGTTAGCATAATACCTTACCTCGCATATTTGACTGCGGTGCCAAGTGACTGCTCGCTGTACACAATGCGCCGGTAAGGGGCTGATCCTGAAGTATTACATTTATTTATTTATTTATCTGTTTGTTTATTTATTTATTTTATCCTGCCTCCTCTCGCTTCAGCAAATTCAGTGTACGAAGCTTTTCTTAGACAGCCAGCGTAGAATGAGCTAAGGTGGGTGTGGATTAGCCCGAATGTCATTGTGAATTTTCATTTCACTTTGCTCCATGAAAAATTCCCGATCCTTGGTGGTGTGGGTGAGACCGGCACTTCAGAGGCTGTCTCTAAATGTTTGCTGAGGGGAAGGACGACAGTGGTTTATGGAGCCGGAGGAACCATGCAGAAGTGCATTATGTTTCTGCGCCATTATACGCCTCTGATGTCCATGAGCATTAAAGCATTCACCAAACGGAAGTACACTGTGGGCCATATTCACAAAGCCCGGCTGTATCACCATTGTGGCAGTCCGAATCTGCGGCGCTGTAATTGAATTCATTCGTTTACCAGGGTTGTTATTACCCTGACAAAGCCACATTCACGCTGCACATGGGCTGCGGAAAATAATGCGGACAATGATATCACCTGTTGACTTACTGCCGACACAGGACAGGAAGTGGGAGTTCGGGGCGCCGGCGAGTGTTTTCGGAGCTAAAGGTTGCAGAGTAAAATCAAAGAGTTGAGACAGATAGAGGCAGGGTGACGCCGTGAAAAGCATTCCACTCAGATAATCATGACTCGGCAGCACGTATAGCTCGGAGTCATTGTCACCACCAAGAACAGGATTATGCATTTACGCCCTCTTACATGCAAAGATGCAGTGTTTACGAGTGCTACTTTAAAAGTGATCATCAGACAGCCCATTAAAGAGTGCGTTTCATAACGGCACCCACGAGTACTAATTGGTGTCACCTTTAAAAAGATCACTTGAAAGGAAATATTGAGAAACTTGAAACACTGATTCATGCCAGAAATAAATATAGTTCAAGGACACGTTTGTCTGTCTCAGTTAAACGCAGAGGCACTGCTGTGTAGCGGGGCGGCACTCTCTCATCACTACGAGCCGCAATGAAGAGACCTACCCACACTTCACCTTTGTGTTGCCGTCGGATACAACAACAATGCGCCTTACAGAGAGACTGATTGACGCGGTGTTCACAGGCGGCAGGAGCTTTGCCTGGTTATCAGTTTCACTTGAATTAGTATTTCGTCAACCTGTAAGTACAGCCCTATTTAATGGCAGGGAAACTTTATATTCAACTTCCTTTTTTTCTTTTAGCTTTTTTTCTATCAGAGCAGCACAACAGTTTAACCACTGAAGCAGTTTTAAAGAGCCGTTTTCAACCTGGGTATTATTTTTTGATAACTGAGGTTATTCTGACTAAATAGGTTTAAAAGGACAAACTTACCGCTTTTTTTTGGGAAATGCAGTTTAAATAAGTTTAAATAAGACATTTCATGGCAGCCGAGCTTCCGAAATTTTCTTTAAACCTGCTTCCATAGCTCAATTTCTTCGGTAACTCGGGGCAACAGAAAAGCAAAATTGTGATTATCGCTTTGGTTAAGCTTGCTCGCATACAATTGGCCTTTCACACATCCCGCTTACACTGAACAAAATTAGATTTAGATAAGCCTGAATTCGCTCTCTCTCTCTCTCTTTTTTTTTTTTTTTACCTCCGTTCTGCTCTTCACCAACTACACAGCTGTTAAACGCTCCACCCTAATCGCTAAGTTTGACTGCTTGTTAGGTGAGGCAGCGGGAAAAGTGGATGTCTAGAGCTTCTTCTTTTTTTTTTTCTTACCTGCCTGCTGCAGCCAAAATGAGGGCGAAGCGAGTGAACTTCAGCAGTAAATCCAGAACAATGAGCTAAAATGGCTGCAAACCTCTGCGGAGCCGAGGCAAACTGCAGCGTCAGGTGATAACTCGAATCCACCGAGTGACTTCTTTCACGAGTGAGTAGTCATGTGAGCCACTGTTAATAAAAGAGAAAAAAAAGTTGATTACAGCCGCCTTAATTTTACATGCGTCATCTCAATCAAAAGCAAACAAACAAGTGTGTCTGTTTGTATGTGATTATGTGTCTCATCCGCTGGAGACACCTGATTTCATTGCACATGGTGCAATAATAATAAAGGCATTGGAATTGAAATTGAAGTCAGATATTGGCAAAGGGAAACCCAGAGCAACTTCCTCTATGTTCATTTTGAGAGCTTCATTATATTATTGAGAAAAGGACAGGAATCTCCAGTTAGCACCGACACAGTGTGCGACCACACGGTTATTGTTGACTATGTCCAGATCCAGTTGCCAGTAACTATGAAGTTAGGTCGCGCATCAACCCGTTAATAATTGTGACCCTGATTTAGCTCCGAAATGTAGGAACCAGTCAGAGGATAGTTGATTATCATACACCACTTCTTTTAGTTTTGCATTTTATTACATCTGCCTTGGACTAAAGATGCCGGTTGATACATTAATGTACTGAAAATATTTTCTCCAAGGCGCAAGCCAAGATTTCACTTTGAATTTGCACCCTACAGCAAATTACCACACATATCACCTCAAGTGTTTTAGACATAAATATAGTATCTCATTAAAAGACCCTGAATACCCGGGCTTTTAGCAGTTGTGATGTTTGACCAGCCTTCTGGCAAGCATACAAGTGTATTTCTGTATCAGAGTGGGAACTGGATTTTAGTCTCAGTGTGATTTAGCTCTGACTGCCAACGAGACCGGCTTGATTCATATTACTGCACTGCAATTTCTCATTATCTAGTGGAGCGCGCAGAACAAGCACTTGAGCTTTAGGGTGGATTGTATATGGTTCTGTACAACATCATTAGCATCACACTTATTCTGTTGGTTTTGTACCTCGTCTTCACCGGTGTTCACAACTGCATGTTAGAAAAAAAATGGAATGCATTGTCACCAAAATGACTTTATTCTTCTGATTTTTCATTTGGAAGGGTGAAATTGTGTATTATTACGCAGAAATATTGATCCCGGAGTGCCTTTGCGATCAATTTTAATTGTTACCATTTATCTAAACATAAAATTGCGATCCGTGAACGTTAAAATGAGAATCTATCGGCAATATTACATCCAGAGAGGTAATAAGACACAATATTGACTCACTGGTCAACCTTAATTATAGAAGCTATGAAACAGACAAGTAGTTTGTTCCTCCTAGTGTGTGCAATCTATTTAAGAGTGGCCAAAAAAGATGGTCTCAGCTCCATTTCTGGGTCTATTTCCTTGTTTGGTATCTTATTTTTCTATTTCAACCATCCGAGCATGGTCTTCACATCATGTTTTTACAGTTTTCTAGCACATATTGCAGCACATATCGAACATCGAAAAACCCAAATATCTGACACGGCAGCATTAAAAAGTTTGTTTTCCCTCAGTTTTCTACACGAACCGTGTTGCACCGACGTTCAGTCATCTCAGAGGCAGAGGCACTGATTCCTCCACTGACAGTAGCCCCGATGGACTCCGAAAATCCTGCTATTGCTACCACCCTCTCCACCTGCATCAAACGCTAACGGCCGGGTAGCACAAGATCATGCTCCTTCTCAGGGGGCCGTTGAAGTTGTTCTGGGAAATATGGGAAATCGTTATCTGAGGTAGAAGTCAGGCACTATGATGACACCATAAAAGCAAATTACAACACCTAAAATTTATATAAATATATATAAAATAAATTAAAAAAAATCAGACCAATGTGATGTAACAGAATCCTTGAGCGAATCCCTTTGATGCATCATTTGGCTCAATACGTGTGGCGTCTCAGGTATAATGTAGCCAAAGACAGTTTCTCCAGTACATGTCGTTTGTTTCCGTAAAAAATCAAAACTGCGGCCTGTGTATGACGCATATTCTCCTTCAGATACACCCTTTTCATTTTCACTCTGTGTATTATTCAAAAGACAATGAAACACATTCATCAGTATGGAGAAAGCTTGGCAAGCCGAAGCTCTGCGGCTTCTCGTCATCAGAGACTACAGCAAAATCCCTGCAGCAGAACTTCCAGAGTCTGCTTTATTGTGAGCTGCGCTGAAGCCGCTCTGATGCCTGACAAGACATATCGCTGTTTGGGCAAAGTGATCAATTATTAGACACGTGGCTCAACGAGAACATCATGAATTCCTTAATGACAAAGTCCTACAAATGCAAATCGCAGCCGGAGCGTCTTCGGCTTCCATCTAATTTGATTCCATCATTTAAGTCGAGCTCGGTAATCTTATTGAGAAAGGAGTTTTTTACTTATTTGTTTTTTTGAATATAACCACAAGCCGCAGCCAAACGGTATGCTTGTTAACAACTTCTGTCTCGCTGTTCACCGCTCACTGTTTGGGACTTTGTTCGCGGGATGAATTCATTAACAGCCTCCATGCCCCCCCCCCCCCCCTTCCCCCCTCAAAAAAAAAAAGCAAAAACCAAAAAAACAACATCTAATGGTTTCACGCACACGCAATTTCCTTGCAACGCGCACCTGTCGGGCTAACTAGAGGTCTGTCATTTCCCCTCACAGCAGAGCCCAAATTGACAAGCTGACAGCAGATCACACACTAGGTGACCAGGCGTATAAATTGCAAGCGCAGTTGGACATGTTGGACAGATGCTCGCAAAAGACGAAGCGAATGGAGCCCCCGGGATCGACGGGGAAGGCGAACGATACCTGGGAATAAAACGCTTCAAGAGTCCCAACCAGATGCAGGATTATAAAAGTTATGATCCAACAAAAGCAAGCCGACATTCTGTTCGCGCTGTGTTTATTTAAAATGTCACAAACCTTTGAGTTTGAATGCACGGCCGCGGCGGAAAAACCGGCACTCCTTGGCGAACTATTAGCGTAAATGAGTTACAGCGGCGGCAGAGCGCGCCTGCTCGCCCCTCCGGTTGCAATTATGTCATTATCACGGCCTCGTAAAAGCCCGTAGTGGACCAACTTCAGGAGGACGAGGGCGCATCCGGATCAGCGTGGGGCTGCGTCGCGGCGCTCGCGCACCGGCAGTGCTGAATCATCTCGAAAAGCGTCCATCTACTCCTGCGAGCCAAGGAGATGGCCTAACCAAATTAGCATGGCAACATTTGCGCGAGCTTCCCTGGAAGTGTGACAGAGAGCATATCAGCTTCCACTGCCAATGTCACTGCCACAGATACGGAGCAGATCAGCGCCGCAGATAATACAGTGTGATGTAAGTGATTCCTTTTGTGCATAATCAGCTTTATAAAAGTGTGGCATACCAAATATTTAAGAGTGCGTGTGTGTTTGTTTTGGGTTTTTTTTTTATTTCTAAAGAGACACAATAAATAGTTGGCAAACGGACCTATTGGATCATAGCAGCGGGGAGAGTTACATCACATCTCCTCTCTTGTTGAAAACAAAAGTGCTGTGATACTCTCACACGCTCGACTCGCAAACCTGCCGCCGAGGTTTGTGAATAACCACTTATGTAAACTCTGAGTGGACTTTATTGTAAACTGAAATACCCCTGTAACCTGTTGTAGTACATGTGTGAACAGAGTTTAAAGAGAACACGTTCGGGCGGTGGAAGTTGAGTTGGCCACTGCTCAGATCCTCCTCTTTTATTGAGAATGTTAGTGTTCCTTTTTTTTTTTCCCCCTCTCGCCATTCAATAAATGTGAGCACTTAAGAGTTTTGACGACCCTACAATAAAATCATTTAAATGAAGGAGTGCTGTGGATTGTCTGAAAAAAAAAAGCATCTGCAACAATCTATTATTCTAATGCTTATTCTTGCCAAGGCAACAGAGAAAACACGATGAGAGCTTGCTGCTGGATTGTTCCTCCGCTCAAGAGACATATTCCTAATATACCTCACAAGGAGAATGTGTTTGTGTTTACATTTCACAAAGTGATTCATGAATTTTCATCGCAGACCAGTAATTAGTGTACTATCACACGATGACAATGTGCTCTTATGTATTTCTTCTCCAGGTGGACCTGCAGCAGAACCCGTGGGAGTGCAACTGTGAGGCAGCTCCGCTGAAGCGTTGGCTGGAGGGACTCAGTGCCGTGGTGGTGGTGGGAGAGGTGGTTTGTCATTCCCCGGAAAAGACCAAAGGCGTAGACCTCCGCTCCCTCTCCATGGAGCTGCTTTGCCCTGAGCTGGAGCCCCAGGAGGACCAGGAGCAGGAGGAGCAGACTGTTACCTCCACAGTGCCAGACAGAGGCGCACCGGTTGGCTACCCCGGCTCAGGACTGGGACCCCTGATCCCTCCAGGGAAGGATTCAATCCCTCTATCGGTGTTAGTGCTCAGCCTGCTGGTGTTGTTTGTCTCGGCATTCTTCGCGGCGGCGGCGCTAATCGCCTACACCCTGAGGAGGAGGGACAAGCTGCCGTTCCGCCGCCAGGGAGAGGTAGACTTGGCCGGCATCCAGATGGAGTGCGGCATCTTCACGGAGCAGACGCACCACCACCACCACCACCACCACCACGGCCTCGCCGAGACGCCGCCCCTGCCTCCGCCTGAGCACAACCACGTCTACGACACCATCCTGCCCCCGGAGGCAGCGCCTAAAGGCCCCGACCCTGCCGCCGCCTCGCACGTTTGTAGCAACGCCACCTACAAAGAGGAGCAGGACGCCGTGGTGAAGCAGCGACCGCAGCAGCAGCAGCAGCAGCAGCAGCAGCAGCAGCAGCAGACGTTTGCAGCTTCCAAAGAAAGCGAGGCTGGGTTTTGCTCTGCAGTGGAGAAGGAGAGGGAATGGACCTTGGAGGTGACCTCTTCACCCATCAGCACCGTCACCGGGGCGATGGGACAGCTCGCCGGCCTGCACGGAAACGGCATCCTCTGCCCCACCGTTATCGACAGCCAGGGCCCCACGCCGAAGGTCGAGCTGATGGATTGCCTCTTCAGACTCCCCACCCCCGAGTTCAGAGACCTGCCAGACAGGTACGCGAGGCCCCCGCCCCGCTACCCTCACCCCCAAGACTCCAAACAGGACGCCAGACCGGAACAAACGCTGATAGTCACCACTGCCAGCTCCACAGCAGGCAGCAGTAACAGCAGCCAGAGCGAGCAGGCAGCGGGAGAGCAGAGAGCCAGACTGAGGACCACCCCAGACTACATGGAGGTGCTGGATCGCTCGTACCAGTTTTAACCCCCCCTACCCCCTCCCAACCCACCCACACCCCACCTCCTCCCTGCCGCCCCTCTTCTCTCGTCTCCTCTTCATCTCCCTCTCTGGCGATGAATCATCCAGTAACTATGACTCCTGTACAGAGGCTGGCATGGCTTTCAGAGGAGCCTGTGGGGGAGCGGGACCACACTACACACTGTTTATTCCTGGATAACGAGCCGAGGTCAGTTTTTCTATTTTCCCCACTCGCCGCGTATAGGTTGGTATTTGGCAAGGATTAGCTGATCCCAGATCTCTGCCTGGAGGAAAAACTTCAGCTGCAGCTACTCCGGTGTTTTTTCTTTCTTTCTTCCCTTTTTTTGTTGTTTTCCCTCCCTCCATTACGCCTCACAATCGTAAAGCGCTGCGGTGATGGGCTTCGGTTTTCTACTCAGCGACAAAACGAGACAGAGACAGGCGATAGTGATGGCGGTGGGCGCTAATGTTCATATTATCACTCTGGAAAGGCCTGTGCGGAGGTGAGACACACCCGCTCTTTGCAACATCAAACACAGAGTCATAAACTGTGACAGACGGAAGGTGCGGAAGGAGCGTGGCAGATATGAAGAAGAAGAAGAAGAAGAAAGAACAACAGTGAGGAGGAGAGAAATTACTGAAGACAGCCAAGTGCCTTAGCAATGAACAGCCAGCAGTGTGGTCAATGCTTATTTTTCTATGAATACAGATCTATTTATCTAAACAAAGAGGTTTGACTACCACCAGATGGGACGCTGATGGACGACCAATCAAAACCGCCGAATAATTGCATTCCCTGGATGAGCCAAAAATAATAATGTACCCAGTCGACATTGGAGTTGTTTGTATGCAGTTCAGTTTGTTTTCATCTCATCCAGTTGACTTGATTTGCTACATACAGTGGAATTTTTACAGGGCTAGATGACGGACATATTGAGTTGGTTGATTTGTGAAATTAAAGATAAACGTTCTGGTTTTATGGAGGTTTTATGGATTTTTCTTTTCCTAAATGCAAGACAAAACAAAGGAAGGCTGACCTACAGAAGGACATTGTGGCAATGGATGCATTTTGGATATCTTAATCACCCAGACTTAACGAGGCCACAAGGACCTTCTGCTCCACGTTTTCTTTCATCAGACAAAGGCACCGAGATCATTGTATTGATTTTCAAGTATTTCTCAGAGGAATGGCAAAAAAAAATGGACAAAAACCAGGACACGAAGGCTTTTTTTTTTTTTTGTCAAAACAAAAAACAAAAGACAGACACTTCTATCAACTATTGATTATTATCTTTTATGGAGATACCTTTTTATGCTTTCATCTCCTACCAATAGAGGCAGTTGTTAATATATTTATTCTTAGTTTTTGCGTGTTGAAGCTCTCCTGTAAGGGATCATGTTATATTATTGTATAGGATGATTCTGCATCTGGTTCAGCCTTCTTACCGCCGACCCACGAAATACAATAAAGGGTGCTACATAAAAACATCGCAATGGCAGCTGCTGTGTGACAAACTGGCATACACACATGCACACACACGTACGCACACACATGCCCTGACCCCCATGTATGCACACTAACTCTCCCCGGTCTCGGGCGCCATAATGGTGCATGAAAGACGCAGCTCGAGGTGCTCTAAGAATGTAAGCTTGTCCGTGCAGAGATCAAGATGAGGCTTGAGTAAAGCTGAGAGCCGGCAGGGTTCCTCACACTAAAGGATGAAGATAGAAGCTAATAGTGTGAAATCCACCACATTAATGGGTTAAAATCAATACAATCTATTTGTGAAATAAGGACATGTAAGGCTGGTGGTGGCCCTGGGGGGGCCAAGGTTGGGAATTGCTCCATCTCATGTTTCTTTACAAATGATTTTCTCCACCTTCCTTCCTCTTATCCTTTTCCATCTCTCCATTCCTGCGCTTTTCTTCCTCTCCTCCCTCATCACTCTGTTTTCTTCTCCATCGCTCCTTCCCTCTGTCTTTCTCATTGCTCTGGCTGTCAGCTCAGCCTCGCAGGACAGACAGATGCTGTTCTATATGCTGTTCGACACAGGTAGCTCAAGTGTGTGTGTGTGTGTGTGTGTGCGTTCGTGCGTGTGTGCGTGCGTGCGTGTCTGCGTGCGTGCGTGTTTTCTCTCTTCGCTGTGCTCTTCCCATCCTTCGGTGATGAGTGCAGTTCTTCAGACGCCTCCTCACTCACAGCGTTCAGAACTCAGATAATCCCCCTGTGGGTTTGTTTGCGTGTGTGCACACGCGGGACTCTGTGCGCGCGGCCGCGCGCGCGCGCGTGCGTGCGCGTGCGTGTGTGTATTCACAGGGGCGTGCCTTTGTTTGTAGGTGTGCGTGTGTGTTTAAGAGAGCGTGTGTGTGTGTGTGTGTGTGTGTGTGTGTGTGTGTGTGTGTGTGTGTGTGTGTGTGTGTGTGTGTGTGTGCGTGCGTATTTTTTGTGTTTCCCCCGTATGTATGTGTGTGTTTGACTATCTGACAGCTTTGCCATGGTTCATGTGTTTGGGTCCTGTCAGAGCTGTCCTGTCACTGTGTGAAAAAAATCATTCATTTCCCAGAGTCGAGGATGAAAGAGTCTTTAGACTTCAAACGCCTGTGGGCCTCTGTGGCTTAGATTGCCTCTCGCTCTTCCTCCACCGCCGTGTCATTTATTCCTTTTTAAAAAAAAAAGAAAAAAAAAAAGGAAAAGAAAACAGTGCTGCTGTGGCCTCGGTTAAGTAGAGATGGCAGAGACATGGCGAGGAGCTGGACAATTAGCCTGATTAAAACACTGTCATTTTGCATAATAGATTTACGGTGAGCTGCAATGGGCGGATTTCTATACGGGTGTGTGCGCGTGCGCGCCTGTGCAGTCATGAGACCATATTCTTCTCTGCATAAACATGCAGGGTATTAAAAATGCACAGTTGGGCATGGTTTGATGTCAGTGAAAAGAGATCTATTTAAAAGTCATGGTGCATAGCTGCAGAAGCTTTGGTGTTTGGGCATGACAAATAGTGGTGGAGCTGGTCATTGCTCACAAACGCACACACACACACACACACGCGCACCCACGCGCGCACGCGCACCCACGCGCGCGCGCGCGCGCAACCACGCACAAACATTTACGTTATTTCATTGGCGCTACAAATGTGTGCGCATTTTCGACATGCAAATACAAAGGCACGAGTAAACAAAAGTCCATATAAATATGTACACAAACTGGACATACAAAGCGGCGGCGTGTGGCGCAGCGGCGTGGTGTTGTTTGGTTGCTCTGCATTGCAGTAATCGGCTTCACTCTTCCTCTCACCCACAGACAATCACTGGCTCTCAATGGACAACATCAGCAGGGGAAATACCTACAAAGAGGGCGAGAGGCATAGAGACACAGAGAGAAAGAGAGAGAGAGAGAGAGTGCGAGAGCGAGGTGGAGAAGGTAGGGAGGATGCTGGAAGGAAGAGGATGACGATGAGAAGGCAGGGAGGGAAAGAGGAACTAAAGAGGACAGAAGGAGATTTGAAGGTGGAGGAGGAGATGAAAAGAAGGGAGAAAGATCAGCAAGCGGTTGTTTCCAGGCTTAAGGCTGCTGGAGAACTCGTTAATTTGTGCGTGAGGGGAGAGTTATTGTAGGTAGCGGGAGGGGCTACTCCGAGCACAGCAGAGCCGCAGACAGATGCCGCGTTTGATAGCGCGATTCCACGCATTTCTGTCCGCCTTGGCTTTGTGTCTGCGCGGCGGCACGCGACGCCACCCACATGATCTCCACAAAGACTCGCGAGCTCAATTATGGCTCTGCCAAACACTTGCGGTCAGGAGATGGAGATTTCTGTGCCTCCCAAGTGTAACATGACACTATTTATTTACAGTGCCGCGAGGTAGAATGGCAGATTACTCGGCGTGTTGCGAGGTGTTATTATAGTAAGCTGACATGTGTCTGTTACTGTGTCATTCTGCCGTTGCGGTAAGCTGGTGTGGAGACACTAAGATGGCAGGGACTGGGCCCAGATTGACGTTGAACCCATCGCGTGAGCGTGAGGCCTCGTGGAATCGTTTTTGTGTGTGTGTGTGTGTGTGTGTGTGTGCTTTTGTCTTGGGGCATCTTGTTTTAAGGTTCAAGGGTGAAACAGCAGAAACGGAATAAGGCGTGTGGATGAGGAGGACGGCAAACAGGATGAACAGGGCGGCTTTTGTTTCATCTTTTCGATTTTCACGGAGAAACGGCTGGATCCTTTTGAGGAGGAAGATCGCTTTAAACAGATTTTCACCCGGATTTTGTGTCCCCACAAACACACACACACACACACACACACGAAAATGTGCTGTGGTTCCTGCTGCAAAACGGCAGCGCTCGCCACGGGCTCCTCGCAATACTTGTAATACTTCCAATAATAGAAAAGCAAGAGGAAGAAATGGAGGTGACCTGCTGATCGCGCAGCCCTAAAGAACAATAAATGTTTCGACAAATGTTTTCTGCTACATCTGGGTTTTTTTTTGTTGTTGTTTGTTTCTCAAATCTAATTTTTCGCTCAGATATTGGTATTATTTCCCCCCTTTACATTTCAATTATTCCCCGGATTGAGATGCGAGACAAAAAAACCCACAAAAAAACCCCCAAAAACAAAACAGCACAAAGTGTGGGGGGGATCAGCATCTCTGTGAAACAACTGTAAGGCGGCGTTGATCGCTCCATAAATTCTGATTTGGGAACGCTTCTCCCTGCTGTTTCCTCCCCTGTCAGCAGCGAGCCAGGAGAAGAGGATTAGAGCCTACCTCAGCACTGGAATGCCTGGTGGCTGCTATTGCGCAGCTTCCATCACCTCCTAAATACCCCAGCTGGTGGTTTTAGTATTGAGAGGCAGTGGGCCACACAACTGTCGACTTTGCACTTCATTTGTGATAAACTTAAGTCGTCCTTAATCTTCGCGCGTCGCCGTGTGTTGAACCAGTGTTTGGAACAACATGTTTATCTGGGGCGGAAGGCAAGTGGAGTGGAAGCCAGCTGGGGAAGGAACCCATTCACAGAGATAACCCAGAATATCTTCGCCTCTCTCTCCCCTCCGAGTGCTGTGAAACTGGGAGTTTGATTGTGTTTATGTGTCTGGGTGCAGGGGTGCAACAGTGATTTATGAGTCCTGCGCTCAGAGGGGAGTTCTGGGCCCTCTTTTTTATTTTGACGCCGCCACAGCTGCTGCGTCGCACGTTGCAAAAGCAGCAAGCCACGACGCAAAAGTTCACAGCTTTGATTTACTAAAGTCGCCATGCTCCCTGGCACCATCCTTTCTCAACCGGACCGGCCGAGGCGGAGGGCCACCCAACTCGGGTTTCTTCTGTTAAAGCAGGGTTTTTCTTCAGCGCTGTTGCCGAGTGCTCGCTAGTGGGGGAACTCTTGCACGTTTATGGTCTCGACCTGCTTCTGTTGTGATTTGGTGCGACATTGAATTGTACTGGTACAGATAGAGGCCTGAAATTCCATCTGAAAACAGGCAAGCTCCGTTGCTTTTGTCTTGGACCGAGTCCTGGCTTTTCGCGTCACCGGTAACACTCACCTCACACTAAGGCCCCATTCACACAATCGTTTTCATTTTTCAGCCGCCATTTCCCAACAGTACCACGTGCAGACGGCAACATTTTGAAAGTGATCTCCGTACTCTCGAAATGCTGTACAGACACTTCCGTTCTTGGGGCTATTAAAAATTAAAAAAACGTGCGCGCTGCAGCGTGACAATACAACAACGGCGAGCCCCCGAGCGCTCGCGCGGACTGACCGATGAGGTGGAATCGATGCTTTGAGTGACTCTTACCTACAAGGCAGGTAAATTCCAGGAGAATGTCGACTGGGAGTCATGCCAGTCTAAATAGGCGGACGTTTTTTTTTATGTTTATTTAGAGCAATAGTGAAAAAAAATAATGTTAGAAATATTACAATTAATATTACTTAATATTGAGTATGCCTGACCATTTTCAACAAGGTTTGTTTTAAAAAATTCACACTCTGCGTATCGCTCCGTATCCAGACACCGCAAACGCCGTTCTCCTGCAGACAGACGGCCAAAATTTGGCATTTTCGCCCAAAAAACGTTGTTACGCGATCGGGGCCTCAGAGACGTCCGGTCATGAAACCCCGACAAATTTTCAAAGTCATAGTAAAATCGTCCGTCATCTCGGCTGCTACGTGCGAGGTCGTCATAAAACTCGAGCCGTCTCATGGCCAGTCTTCTCCCCCAACTCGAGGCAACGTCGTGTTTTCTATTTTTATTTTGGGTTAATGCAAACTCGTTAGGCATGCTTAGGAGAGTGTGAATAAAACGGTGTGTGAAACCCTTCACTCCTCCCTGCTCGCTGCCACGGCTGCTCAACACACAAAATGAGCTCAGCAGCAAAAATTAAAAAGTGCCCTGAGACACTATTTGGGTCATTTTCTGTGCTGGTAATTATCCACAATTAATGCTGGTGAAGGCAGTAATGGCTTCAAACATAAACAGAATGTAAACACCATACATAATGAATGCTGGCATAATTTTAGGACAAATACATGATATTGTGCGGAGAACATTTTCCCAAATCAATCAATACTAAACATTTTGATGCCGTCAGGATGCCACTCTTGTCACTCTAAGCGCAACACTTTCACACACACACACTTGCGTATTTGTCTGTCATCCTCAGGACAATCAAACCACCGTACATCAAATGCGCCTCTCAATAATCGACTTTATAAAAAAAAAAAGGCATTGTGAGAGCTCTGGGGAAGTGCCACTCAATAGCAATCGCTCTGTGCTTGTTTTCACCATCACTCAGGTATTTTTTGATCAGGGGAAGAAGCCGACTTTCAGCACGACACAAACATCGCACGCACGCGCACACACACACACAAACACACACACACACACACATACAGGTGCAGCTGTGGCCGAAGGCTGCTTCTGTCTCCGCTTTGTCGTTCTCCTCCCGAGTTTCCACCTGGAGCATGATAGGAGATCATCACCTTCAAGGAATCTAGTCCCGCAAAACACGGGCGCGGAAAGCTCTCCCCTGTCTGCCAAATCTCAGTCTGCAACTAAAACGTCAGGCACAGATGTGAGAATGCGTCAGGCTTTTAATCTTTTAAAAGTGTGAGCGGCATCGGTCTCAGGTCACATCACAAATTTTTGAGGTTTCGAAAAAAAAAAACAGAAAAAGGTCAGAAATTCATTACAAACTCTTTACCAAACCTAGTGCTAAGCTTTCAAAAGAGCAAGTATTCGGTCCACGCAGTTATTCACTTAGTTAGTTTTGATTTGAATCATTGCCGGGAATGACATTGTGTGACACGGCCGTTTGTATTATTGTGTCTCCCCTCTCGTACTTGTGACGGCGAGTCTTCAAAACCAGTCAAAGGCCGACAGATTCTGAACTGTTTACAAAAATAGCGTGTCTGATTTTATTCCTGGCAGTTCCACTTTGTCACTTAAAGTGCGTTTCTATTTGTTTTTTTGCGGTTTTGATGATTTCCACCAATCACGTTTCAAAAACCAGAGCGGTGTGAAATAGAAATGTAAAATCCTCGTAAATAAACACGTGGCGACGACTAAAGCCATTTTAGTTACAGATAGTTTTTGGAGGCCCCGGCTCATCCTGGCGAGCGGCTGTCTTGCAAGGATGCAGCCATACGAAGAGGCGTATGTATGAGCGTGCGCAGAGTGTGTGTGTGTTTGTGTGTGTGTGTGTGTGTGTGTGTGTGCGTGCGTGCGTGTGTGTGTGTGTATCAAACCTGTGTTCTGAATAGGTCTAATAAAAGAAAACCCCTAAGTGGGATTTCAGGACCTTTGA
>CAAKHG010024505.1:0-25256 GCA_901007715.1 Dactylopterus volitans
CATACACACACATACACATATACACACATACATACACACATACACATACATATACACACATACATATACACACACATACATATACACACACATACACACACACACATACACACACACACACACACACACACTGATCATTTAAATATATAGGCATAAGCATTCATCCATCCGTTTGAAGGTTTTTGGATATATCACATTTGCTGCATTGACTGCACATGAGTTTTGGACATTTCACATGTGAAAAGATTCATAGCACATGCAGTTTTTGGACATTTTTTTTTTTTTGAAGTCGCACACATTTTGCGTTCATTGCGCATGTAGATTTGGACATTTCACATGTTTCGCCGCCGTGGCTTGTGTGTTCACCTGATGTTTCACATGTTCTGCTATCACTGCCCATGGAGTTTTCAGGTGTTTCATGTGTTTTGCGTTCACTGCACATGTACTGTGGATTTGCATTCGCAGCATGTGTGGTTCCTGGATGTTTCACATGTTTCGCGTCCATGCCACATGTGATTTTTGGCCATTCCACATGCGATGCATTCGCGACGCACGTGTTCTTCTGATGTTTCGCATGTTTTGCATTCACTGCACATGGAGTTTTCAGACATTTTATGTGATTGTCCATTAGTTGCACGCGTAGATTCGGACGTTTCACATGTTTTGCGTTCGCTGTACATGTGTTTGGCAGGTTTTTTTTGGTTGTTTGTTTTGCGCTCGTTGCATTTGGTTTTTCGGACACTTTATATGTGTTAAGATCTGCAAATGTACCACATCTAAACTGTGCAAATAATTGTTCACATGTGCAATGGATAGATAGGTTTCCCTTACCCCCCACCCCTCAATTTTAAGCACTGTCAGTGCCGAACAGGAAAAGGTTTGCGTTCATCAAACTGACACTCAGGCAGGACAAACCCGAGCAGTGAGGGACAAAATCCAAAAACGTGTGCAGGTTTATGCTAATTTGAACATTAACCGCCTTCATCCTTTGGCGGAAAATCGGTTACACACCCACGGACTCTGTTTTAGCTGAACGGCCGAGGCGATTCACGTCAGGCTTCCGGGAACTGCTCGAGCAGATGCAGAGAAACACCGTGTTCCAGAACCGGGGCGGTTTTATACTAAGTTAGGAAGAGGGGAGATAATTGGGGGGAAACTCTCGCTGCTGCTCGTCGAGCTCGTCATAAACCTACGCAGTAATAGACTCAATTACAGGACGCGTCATTCAACCCCAGTCGGAGGAAAACGTGAAGCGGTATCCAACATGCAGCACAGAAGGATGAGCGTGTTTGTGCGGCTTCTTTTGACAATGTGGGAAAAATGAAAATACGGCTGTTTTTTGCATTTTCAATTTCTGTGCTGTCTTTGCGTCGGCTCACGACGCCATCAACAGGGGCTCAATATTCCCTGGTATGATGTTTGATGTTTTCTTTTTTGTTTTTGTTTATTGCGCTGATATCCACTCGAAACATTTGAAATTGCATGTCAGCTTGAAACGCTCCCTCTCGCCTGCCATGTAATTGTTGCTCCGGGTAACAAGCTGCCGCGTGTTCCGGGAAGATGCCGTGAATGCCAACGTGTCGCTCTCGCTGGTCTTGGAACCTGAGTCGCAAAAAAAAAAAAAATACTCCAGGAACCTTCCAAAACTTGCAAGGCACTCGCGCCACTTTTCCCGCCGCAGTTTCCTCCCTCCTCGCGCAGACGAAGAGCGACAGAGAAAAAAGGCAAACGGCGAGAGGACAAGACGGCGATGAATAAAGCGAGAGGGGCAAGTTTGGGAGTGGAAATCAATGAGGAGGAAGCAAATGAAAGGACAGCGGATCAGTGGAGAACAAAAAAAAAAGCTGAGAAATGGAGGGAGGCCAAACCGAGAGGAAGATGAGGAAAGACACGTGGGAGAAAGAGAGACTCGGAGGGAGGAGGGGCTAGAAGGAGAAGGGGGCGGGAGGCGCCGTTAGCAGGGCTGTCAGGTGCTGTCAGGATGATGAATGGGAGGCCAGCGCCGGCTGTGAGGGCTCTGATGGGAGCCGCTGAGCTTTACATCACTCTCCTGAGTGTTTGTGAAAGGTTATTAAAGGCGCTTGAATCACCGAGCTTTGACACGGGGGAGCCCGCGAGCGGCCGCCAAACTTCCACCGAACCGCCGCCGATGTCCGCCGGGCCAGAGGCCGCGAGAGGTGGGGGACGTGCGGAGGGGGCGCGAAGGGCGCCGAGGTGACGACGCGCCGACGGATTTGTCTTTTTTCAGAGGCATAATGGAGGGCAAGTGGGTTCAACAGCAGCCATCCATCATTACAGTCGGGTCAAAGCTTCGCGAGCGGGGCGCCGTCAAAGCAGATATCGGCCCGGCAGACAGGCGGCGCATGAAACTGCGGGGAAAATCAACATTCACATCGCCGGCGTCGCGCCTGAATCATGAAATCGATGGAATTATCTTTCCAAGTCATTTCTGCCTGCCGCCGACGCCGGTAAGTCTGATAAGAGGTGAGAGCGAGTACGGGGAGATCGTCCGTAGAAGTGCGCCGCCATGTTTGGCTTGGCGCTGAGCAGCTGCTGCAGCTGCGACAGGAGAGAGCCGGAAGCGCCGAGCTGCAGGTCGAGTAAGTCAACTTATGAATATGCAGTCACATATTACATTTTCCAAGCGCATTAACAGGTAGCTGGCATGTTAATGGAGGCTGGCGAAGGTGAAAGGTCAATAAAATAGATCTAGAATCATAACCATGACGTCATGTTCAAAAACCTGTTCAAATCAATCGAAAAAAAAAAAACGAAACCTAAGTGTGAAATATTCGAAGACTTACATCCTCTATTATAATTCTACCGCAGATGAAACTACCGAGACACCTTTCTCTGCTCATAAAAACAAGCATACTCAAAATCTAAAAAAAAAAAAAAAAAAAAAAAGTAAAACAACTTTGTTAGTAAGTCTACTTCCAGATTTGCTTTGGATTAAAATGTTTCTTTGTTTTTGTTTTTTTAATCACAAATAATGAAAAACACCCATTTAGCTTTTTGTTTCTTTGTTTTTTTTCTCCATTTTTATGGCCTAATTTCAATTTTTTTCGACATTATTATGGTCGGCTAGGTTAAATAAACTTTTAAGCAGATTTGAGGGCTATGAAGCATCTGCTGACACGGTGTTGTGCAGTAAAAGGCAGATCGATGTGTACTCTCTGAGCTGCACGTCTAGTGTCAATCTGCAAAGTCACCGTCCACTGGAAAGCGTTGCGCACTCACGCGGTTATTTTTACAAGACACACGTGGAAGCCGAACCCGCGACCTCGCGCTCGCTGCAGCGCCCAATTAAATGACAGGCAGGTTTGAGGATGAAACAAACAGAGCCGAGCTCGCCGCGACGCCCGACGCGCTCGCGGCTCGGCGGCACGCGCCGCTGCTGCAGCCCGCCCGGAGCGCCGGCGTCCACTCGGGATGCCCCGAAAAATACAACGAAGCCCGAATGAAAGTGATGATCTGAGTTTCACGTCTCACGAATATCTGGGTTTTTCCGGCGCGCGGGGTCGACGGGCGAGGTCAAGAACGGTCGCGGCGCTTAACAGATGCAGATTTTCCCCTCCCTCCCGCGCGCAGTTGTCGAGTCAGGCCTTTTTTCCCCGGAGTATGGATTTTTGCGTCAGGGCGGCGGCGCTGCGGCCAAGGCGGCGGTCCCGAGCAGGCTGCAGGCCATTTCATGCTCGCTGATCCTCATTTGTCATTCAGCGGCGTTAAATACTGGTAGGCAAATATAGCCGCTGAGCTGATCGAAGGCAATTAGGCGGCTTCTTTTTTTTTTTTTTTTTGGAGGGGGGGGGTCTTTTTCCTATGAAAATCTGCAAACAATCCCATCTTGAGAGAAGAGAAAAAAAGAGCCTTTACTTTGGGATTTAGAAAAGAATTTGGTGATTGGTTCGTGCCTCAGGGACCATTTCAAAGGGAATATTGTCACTGCAAAGGAACGGGGGTCTGTAAAGTCTCCTCGCCATGAAGGATTGCTAAAAATTCAATTTATTCATCCTCATGTCTCTGCTAAGAGGACAAACTGACGCTCGCCACCTCACACACATTCTCTCCATAAAGTCTTATTTTGTTGTCCCAAGTTTTTCTTTTTTTTTTTGTTAAGGCAAACTACCACTGCTGGGCTCCATGAAATGAAGATATTGATTTGCTGTGGAAGGATTAACACGCGGCAAACTACACTGTTCCCTTTCATATAATCTACTCAGACATAAAAATCAATAGCGCTTTGATACATCACATGTTAATCTCCCGCATATCTGCGCCACGTGAGGACATGCAAATTCGGCGTGTGACTTCCTGGAAGTCGGACGAGGCTGCAGCAGCTAATAAAAGCTCGAGTGGAATCAAAATGGCCGTTTAAATACTCACGCTGAGTCTGTCTCCGGTTTTGCCGTCGAGGGACGCCTCTTTGTGCAGCAAGTTGTACTGGGAAATCCTCCTGCTGTTCTTCTCCAGGTGCGAGAACACGTCATGCTGGTAGTAGTCCATGATGGACAAGGATTTCTCCACGCTGCTCCTCCTCAGAGTCTTCTCATTCTGGTTGACTGTGGGCGAAGAAATGTGTTACGGCGGCAATGATTTTCCTCCCAAATCCATCCTCAAACAGTTACTCAAGACATCTGTCCTGAAATTAACGAGGATTAGTCGTGGATCCATGCGCTCCGCCTACAGCAGGTTCCATAAAAACTGGCCGGGGGGTTTTGGCGGAGTCTTGCCAAAGGACACACAGACAAACGGCACAGAAAAAGCCAAGTTCAACCAGACCTGAGTCACTGTTCTTGGTCGTGTTGACAAGGGTCCGTTGGGGTGAGTCCAAAGTGCTTCCGGTTCTCTCGGGTTCCGTCTCGGTGTCGCTACTGCTGCTGCTGCTGCCCGAGTACGTGCAGACGCGCAGGGCGCGCTCCTGTCGACGGCAAAAAGCCAAAATCACTTGCATGAAGCAGGTTCCGGGGCTTAGCAGCAATATCATGCTTAAAGGGACGATTCGCCCCTTTCCATGTGTGTCCAGTCAGTTTCTACCTGCTCCGGCTGCGGAGCTGTGCAAGCAGTGCCTACATGTCCCATGATGCCGTGGGTGCAAGCTTCTGAGGTCAAACTCCCAAACCCTACCTAGCTCACATAGACATAGACAGTGGGCCCACTTTTGGTGAGAAATCCCAACCTGAAACAGCCTCTACCTCTCCTTTAACACCAGTGATGTCACCGGTGTCAAAAGGGCAGAGTTTGGGAGCCATTTCTCTGCCATCACAACACAACACTGACGAATTTGATGAATCAATCGACTGCATTCACCATCAACGCTTGTCGGACATGGTATGAAACGGGGCGCGTCTGCCCCTTTAACTCTCCACCACCTGCCAGACTGTGGCCGACTTACGCCAGGCATGTCGAGGTCCCTGGGTTTCATCCTCCTCTCTGCTTCCTCCTGTTTGTCCTCCACGGAGGCTGAGATGTTGCTGCGCGGGGCACAAAAGCTCAGCCTCTTTGTCCTGATTGCATCTATACATCACAGGAGAAAAGGGAGATGACGCGCTCGGTACATAACGCAGCACACGCACACGCACACACACACACACACACACACACACACACACACACACCACTGCTCACCACGAGGCCACCTCATGAAATGCATATAGACAGTGGGAAAGAGGAAAACATCATTTGAATTCTTCTAAAGTGACAATTTCTCCCCCGGCACAAAGACTGATGAAACACAGAATGGGCGCATCTCACACACTCGTTCAACCAAAGCCCATCCAGCTGCCCGCGCCCCCCATTTTTCCTGCATATATGAATGGAAGCGCACAATATCCAGGCTATCAAAAATTAATGGTGGCCACCCTGCGATTGTTCCCTGTCATGACTCCTGGCAGCGCAGATATAACAGCTTTCAGCTGTCGTCCCCAAATGACGGAGCGCTGCCTTATTATCACTCTGCTCTCTCAGACAGACGCCGATTTAATGGTCTCTTTTAAAAGTCCGCGGCGTTGCAATAACAGGCCGCTTTGGCTGATGCTTCATTTTGGAGGGGGGGTGGGGGAGGGGGGACGAGAATATTAAAAAAGTCCCTTCAACTGTTCCGAGGCAAACTAAATCCGCGTTTCCACCAAGCAGTTCAGTTCAGTGTGGAATACACTGTCTGGTGTTTGATAAAAGTTGTGGATGGCTCCAAAGAAACCGTCCTGATCTTGGTGACCCCTCTGCTGAGGCACCTAGCACACTGATCCCGTACCAAAAGGGGTGGGGCAGATCCAGACACGACGGTGAGGACAAGACACAAACGCGACGCGTTTTAAATATGCCATCGATTTCACGAGCGGAGATTCCGGACTTTACGCTTTTCTGTGGAAAACGGCACCGCGTAATCTGATTCCCCTGGACCGTGCAGGCGATCTGCTCAGCGAAAAACGAGAAGGTTCCCCTGCTGGAGTCTCAGAGAGGCCGTGGAGGGCTTCCCGCCAGCGGCCCAGCAACGCCGGAACAAAAGCAAAAAGCTCCGCAGTGACTACTGAATCGTCAAAGACCACAAACAGCCGGAGTGGTGTGGACAGAGAGACGCGGAGGCGGTCCGACCTGGCCATCCGGAATAAACCCCGCCTACCATGTGCGGTTGGTGGCGGAAAGCGCAAAAACTGGATCCAGGGTTTAACGTACCAAACCGAACTGCTCGGTGGAAACGGGGCCAAAGCGACAGACTGGTCCTTTACTGGCAGCGGGAGGCTTTTGGGGAATCCACGTAATGACAGGATGGATGGGTAAAATTAGTGCTAAAGATGCAGCGTACACATGACGCCACCTCCTAATCAACTCGCTCCAGACGGAGGACTCGCCGGGAGCCGCTCGACTTATTTGCTGCCTCTGCAGTGCCGCCGCAGCAGCAGCAGCAGCGGCGGCATCGGCGAGGTGCGAGAGCTGCGGGCCAATGTTCCGTAAGCATGAATCCCCGGGTGTGATTGCTCATCCTACTGTGTTATTGCAGCTTTAATCAGCCATCTGATTGCATCCTACGCGCCGCCACTCCGTCACGTCTGAGCATCGGCGCCCGGGCAGACGGCACTTTATGATCTATGGCTGCGCTGACATGCTTTTCTAATTGCTCTTTGTGGGGTTTTTTCCGGCGGGGGGGCACGGGAGTTTTCTTGAGGACACGGACCCCCCTTTGTCGCGTCAGCGCCGGAATTAGCCGTTCGAACGCGCCTCTCCTTTTTAATCAGGCTTTAGTAACTGCTTTTTTTTTTTAAATTTTATCCATTTGTCCCTTAGAGCTCCGGAGGAAAATGCGTTAATGTGAAGTTCAGTGACGTTTAACGTACACTCAAATCCTGAGATGGTGGGGGGGGGAGGTAAATAAATAAACAAATCTGAGACTTTTGTAGCTTTTCAGCATAATAACAGCTCTTTCCAATAAATTTTTCCTCAGCAGCCCCGATTGTGAACAGCGTGTTGCCGTCGCCAGCCGACAATGATGATGTCTGAGTTATGTCGGAGGGTAAATGAACTCGCCTTCAATGGCAGGCAGTGCAAAGTGCCCAGTTATTGTTGCATTGTTAAGTGCTATCGTCCTTGCGGCAGGGTTTCTGCCAGTTTCAGCAAGTTCACATTGTGAATGAACATCCATACTTGCAAAAAACGAAGAAGATAAAGGATGAATCATAATTGTAATTAATTTTTTTTTACGTGTTTAGTGCAATTTTTTCTCACGTTTAAAAGCATCAAACGTGTCGATAATTTTTTCTGATATTTTATCTAGATTATTGGCTTTTAATGACATTTAAGATTTTGATCCCACAATCGGCGGTTCATATTGTTCTGCCTTTTGACCATAACGAGTGATCGTCACGATGGGAGCGCACCTCATCTCCGGCAACATTTCATTCTGACCTTGGAAATTTGTCTGTGACAGCGTGGCATTCCGAAGCGGTGGTTTGGAGTAAGCAAAATGGGGGTGAGATCTGCAGCAGATGGAATATTCTTTTTAAAATCAAACTGTGAGAAGAGGCTTCAATTATCTGGAAATACCCTTTTAAAAGAGCAGCAAGTGTTGGCAGAGACCCCTCTGGGCTTCTCTTTCTATTTTTTTTCCTTTTTCTTTTTTTTTGCAAAGACTGCCAAGGGTTTATCTTCCCAACAGAGATTCGTCTGCACATATGTGACGTGAATATCGAGGCGCCGCCGCTATCACACCAGACACATGTTCAGGAAAAGTCAAATATCGGTGTCACTGTCGGATGTGACTCAAATTTAATGTCCCACCCCTCTTGAATTCTGTCAGGAAAAAATAAAGAAATAAGTGATTTGTGAAGTGAGACCTTACCTGCGTTTGCCAGTTTGGGCAGGCGGCTCTGGGTGTCCTGGCCGCCGCCGCAGGTCACGGTGGGTTCGGAAAGGGAGTGACCCAGGCTGGTGGGAGCATGCAAGCGGGTATTTGGGAGGGAAGGCACTTTCACAGCGGGTTGTGAGGGGTCTGGATGTGAAGAAGGGGGCTCTGGGTCGAGCTCGGCGGCGCCGGCGGTCACCCCATCCGGGCTGGATTCAGATTTAGGGATGTGGCGGCCGCTGGCACGCGTGACCGAGTCGGGGAGGGGGAAGGTGCCGATGCCGCTGTCCAGGGTTCTCATCTGACAGCCGGAGCCTAAAGTGACAAGGAAAGGTGTGTGATGTCTGGGAGAGTCGAGGGTCACCAACAGAAGGACAAGAAAGGAGGACTCGGATTCACATGCAACGGAAAGGGTGGTGAGCAAAGAGGGCGTCTGTAGCGGGTTCATGTAGCCGGCAGAGAAAGAGAGGAGGGGGGGAAAAAAAAAAACATGTTTATTTTTTCATGGTAATAAAAAGATTGCGTTGAATCGCCGTCTCCGTCTCCGCCGCAAATGTTTCCTGGCAGCAGTGACAGATGCACGAATCCGAGGCGGAAAATTCTTTAATATAAAACGACGACGAGAAACACCTGCTGCCAGCAATTTTTGAGCAAATTGAGCTACAACTCGAGGACGCGTTCCCTGGGATTCATCAGAGCGCACGCCGGGCCGTAATCGGGAGAAATGACAGCGAGGAGCAACAGATGGACGCCGTTTAGGAACCGCGGTTTTTTTTTTTTGCACACAGTGGCTCGATTCGTGGCTGGAACAGATGGAGAGCCGAGCAGCCGCAGCTTAGGTCCCTGTAACTGTGAACGGCAGCAGTTACACTAATGAATTGTGGTTTTTAAACTTTGCGCTGAGAGGGGGGGGATGCATGTGTGTCTGCATGTGCGTATGTGTGTGTGTGTGTGTGTGTGTGTGTGTGTGTGTGTGTGTGTGTGTTTGGAAGCTGATCACGTTTTCATCTCCTGTGCTGCTGGGCGCTAATTGTCACGTAGCATTGACAGCGGATCCCGTCTTTTATCCTCCACTGCTTCACCACCGTCTCTCTATATCGTACTTTTAAAGCAAAAAAAAAAAAACGTGTTTCTTTCATATACATGACTATATCTTTTTTTTTTTTTTTCTGCAGTGGATCGATGTAAACAGGATGTCTTATTCCGGAATACCGCTAGCAGCTTATTTCCAGCAGACCGTGCATTTGGCTCGGCTGATTCCTAAAGTCGACGCCTAAAACATTTACACTCGGGTCCACAGCTGACGCGAGTGATTGATTTTCTCTCCGGGCGCTTGCTTAGAGCGAGTCTCCCGTTGCCGTTAGCGATGCGCAACAGCAACATCTCCATTCTCCCTGACTGTCGGGGCATCGCCAATAACTTCATAGATGAGGGGCGGGAAAAAAAAAAAAACTTCATCTCAAGTTCCTGTCACATTTACTATTTTTGGGGTTTTTTTTTGTTGTTGTTGGTTTTTTTACCAGACTTCAAACGCCACAAGCCAAACCTGTGAAAATGAGTCCTCGGCGTTACGGCTAATGGTCGTGCATTACCATTACACAGCAGACATCAAGAAGCAGGCCATCTGTGAGTCACGCTTCATATCTGGCACGATAATCATGATAAAAAAAAAAAAACAACAACTAAATTTTAAAAAATGCGGTTGACAAACACTCACACCCACACACATGTTCGTGTGCGTGTGAGTGTGAGAGAGAGAGAGAGAGAGAGAGTGAGAGAGAGGGGGGAAGACAGAGGCAGCCATAGATTACACTGCTGTATAATTGAATGCCAAGCCTGACAGTTCGAAATGCCCTCCATAACCAAACTATAACAAGGTCCACAGTAATTCTGCCCCCAGGCAACAACAACTGGACATAATCTAGTTTTTCATGAGTTCCCTATCACTGCCGAATGCAACCTCCAGGGTTTGAGGAGGGGGGTGGGGGCGCTGCTTTGTTGATACCTCTGCAGTGTAAAATTGGCTTTATGCGACGAGGCGGCGTTGAAGGGAAGTCGAAGGCGCCGGCAAACCTCGTCCGGGGGGAGTTTTCGCAGCGTCGCAATTAACAACGTAACCAAAAGAGACGAGCGCTCCGCGGTAGGTCAGTGGAGCAGAGATGCAGCAAGCAGCATTGATTGCAAAAAATGTGGTGATAATGACTTTTTTCATTTTTTTTCTTTCTTTCTTTCTTTTTTTTATTATTTTTTACCCATCAGGGCACATCCTGGAAAATAAGTTTCGAAAAGCCACAGACGGGCGGCGAAGTCACTGCTGAATCACTGCTGCTGATCAATAATACCATCAACCCCCCCTGCAGACATATTTGGGTTGTTTTCGTACAACGCGCCGGTCAAGATGTTAATTATTGTCTATTTACAAGCCAGAAAAAAAAAACCAAACCAAAAAAAACACGCCGCCTGCAGGGCAGCTCCGCTAACACACAATAACCGACCGAGAGGAACTTAACTTTAAACCAAACTTTTCCTTGCGTGATTGATGTGTCCATCTGGCATGGGGCCCGCGAATGCCGCACTTTGGAGAGATAATAAAGCAGCGCTGAGGAGCAGATGCGGCTGAAACCGTTATGAAATATTTAATCAATTCTGTCTGGAAGTGCAAAGTTGGCAGAATAATTAAAGGGGGGGAAAAAAGAAAAAGAAAAAGAGCGACGGGGTGTGTGTCAGAAACAATTAAGGGTTATATTTTTGGCGCCCGTGCCGCTGACCCCATCATGAGCTCGTTTTGCCGCGGAGAGTGGCTCCAGCCAAAACAGTCCCTTAAAATTGATTTGATTAGTCGGGCCATATAACTTCAAAGATAACGCCTAAAAGTGGGGAGGGGGGGGTTGAGGACCTATTTCTGCTTCTACGAGGATGATTGCGCTCACTCTTTAGTTTCATTATAATCATGGCTTGATGGGACATTTGGGCCGGTTTAAATGATTTTGGCTTCACCGCCGCGTGCTGCCAAATATGGCGCAGAACCACGCCACAATTGCCAAGTTTAGCATTAGCAAATTAGCTAACCGATAGAGATGAGGGAAACGCAGCATAAAAAAATAAAAGAAAACAAAATGCTTTCAGACACTATTCACATCTTTTTTTTTTTTTACACACCTTTAAAAATAAATACGGTCTATCATAAATACCGATGCATTTTTGGGATAATTACATTATATTACTCCGGCCCATAATCAAATTATATATTGCACCCTGTGACCCAAGCTTTTAAAATTTTAATTTCATTTTGACTTTGTTCTCAATTTCAGTTTAGTTTTAATCTTTAAAGCAGGGTCGCCTGCTTCGCTTTAATTTAGTTTTTATTAGATTCAGAGTTAGCTTCAGTCTTCACTGTGATTTGGGGGATTTACAGGGGTGAGGCTTAAAATCACAAGAAAAGCACAAAAATATGAACACAATTTCAAATCAGGACCTTAGATGGACAAACAATTATCCACAAAACAAGCTTAGATGGACAAAAACAATAACCCAAGTTGGTTTTTACTTCTAAAGAACAACACAGTTTCAGCTTCTTGTTGTCGTACATTTTTGTTTCAGCCAAAAATGCATTTTGACAGTTAGTTTCTGTTATTAGATTATTTTTTGTTGTTGTTGTTGATTATCTTCTTGAGCCATTCTGAACTGCATTAAATGTTCTACTGCTGTTTTGCTTGGTCGAGTTGCCGTCGTTCCCGCCGCTAATGAGCCTCTCTGGGGTTTGGATATAAGCGAGGCGAGACCGTCCTCTCTTCGGCGACCTTTGTCCGCCTATTTTTAAACAAAACCCTCAATGAGATCATCAACACTCCTTTGCCTAGCATGAACCATGAAAAAAAAAAAAATGAATTACTTTGAGGACACTGCTTTCGTCGAAATCTTTGAAAACAAAGCAAAGATCGAGTTTTCCGGAGCTTCGGAGCCGTTTTCGGAGCTTACCTCCGTTCACACCGGCTGCCGTGCCACTACATTACAAAAGGGAAGTCATTATGACCTTTTTTTCGGATGGATCACTGATACAATTTCGCAAAGTGTCAAACGCGCCGCACTCGCGCGGCAGTTACATCTCATTCTTCCTCTCGCTGAGCAGCAAACTGCCAGGTAAGTTTGTCACACCGCCACAATAACAGTCATCATCCCGTCTGGCTTGATGGTTTGATGCATCTATTATTGCTCTCTACCTTATCTGCTCAGGCGTTGTAAAATATCACCCAGCCGCCCGTCAGTCACCCGACTGGATTGTCAACATGTTGTTTGCCGCGCCCGCCGTCTCCCCACAGTAATGGCAGACTGGCAGCGCGGAGGCAAAGAAGCCGGGCTGTCAGTCACGCCGGGAAATCGCTACTGTTAACTGTGTTGATGCTCCGCTGCACCGGCTGATTTCTGATGGTTAGTGGCAGCTTTCCGTGAGCGGTCAGGAAAAAGGATAAACAGCATCTTGGTGGCTTCAAACGGGCACCGAGAGGATGCCGCGAGGAGAAAGTGGAACATGAAAATGCGAGTCGAGAAAAAGGGAACATTTTTTTCTAACAAGGGAAGAGGTCAGAGCAGCGGTTACTTCTTCGGAGCGAATTATGAAATCTTCATTCATATGAAATATGAAAGGCATTTCTAAAATAATTCAGATGCTATTAGCAACCAAAGTGCCAGTGGCCAGGATTGCTCTTTGTTCTGGAGCGCAGGTGAAAAGTTTGCAAGTCGGAGAAAACCTTTTTATCAACAAACCATTTTCAAAGGGGTCTATTTTCATATCATTTTTCGGAACCTAACTGAGTAGTTTTTAAGTCTAAACCTAAATTAAATCTCCCCAATCTCAAACCCCAATCTCCTGGATGAAAATCCTGTTTTTAAGCCATTCACATACATTACCTGCCCTCTGATTTGCAGAGATGGAGATGTTTTTGAAATAAAATAAGAGCTACTGGCCTAAAAAGGACATTATCGCAACCGGATAGGCAGCATAACCCATGCTTTGCTGGAGATGTTTGGCGCATCATGGCGCAGACGGTCCTTTAGGACCGACAGCGGCACGTAGACCTACCCATCATGTGGTCTTGACAAGCAGAGTCCGGGATGCGTCCCTCTTTGTTGTCAGCCCTCAGGTTGATCTTCTGAGTCATTAAAAGGGTCTAGAAAAGGAACGGCCAGTCAGTGACAAGCAAATCAAAACACATCACGCAACATCCTGTCCTTCTGAATATAAATGTCGATTTACAGGCTAAAAGCTGTACAATTAAACGCATAATACACGGTCCCTGTTATTTAGAGGTATCAGTGAAATGGATCAGTCATAAGCACCATGAGACTCGTGTATTTAATGACTTTCCGCATGAACACATTTTGACATTGTAAAACATCTTTAAAGTTTTGTTCGGGAGGAAGCGAGGTAATTGTCATACTTGCCCGCATTACTTTAATTGGGTTATTTTTTTGGATTTTTCTTTTTTTTTTTAAAAGTGGGTTTGGGGGGCTGCAGAAAGAGCTTATAGGTCATAAAGTGTCGCTCTTTTGTTGTATTTCTGTGGGGAGAAGATAGAGGGATGGCTTGGAGGATGGTATTAAATGGCCCCTTTGTCAAATTGAGTGCCTCAGATAAGAGACTCCTTCATGCTATCAAAATTCCACATCGTCTGGATTAAATTTCCTACATTATGCAGTACGACTCTCTTTTTGTCATTCTCCTCCTCCATTCAGCTCTTTTTACTTCCCTCTTTATTGCCTTCCTGCTTTCTTTTTTCCTCAGCCTCTCTCAAGCTCTTTTAGGTCTCCTGACTGACAGATATAAAATCCACAAGGTCATAATTTCAGATTTTTTTTCTCTTTTTTGTTTTTTTATAGTGATGCCGTGCGTTTTTTTTGTTTTTTGTTGTTGTTGTTGATTTTGTTTTTGTTTTTTAAGATCAAGGCGTGTTTAGGTTTGTATTGAAGGCATCGCCTCATCGGCTGCCTCTCTGCCTGCGTGTGCGAGCTATAGTTTGAAAACCATCAACCTGGTGGAAATAACAACAACAACAACAACAACAGCAGCAGCAGCAGAAGCAGCAGCAGCATCGGCCAGGGTGGATAATGAAAAAGTAGGCGATGAATTGTGGGCAGAGTCAGAACACAATGTGAATCAATAGTGAAGCCTCCGGGGGGGGTTGGGTATGATGTTGAAGAGGCGGCGGGGCTGCTGATGCGTCGAGAACATGCACGCACGAGTGTGAAAAAAAACCTGCGGGAATTTGCATGTACGAGTGTGCCCACCTGGCCTGACGCAAACAAGCCGAGCTCGACACAGGCGCCGGCGTTAATAAAAGTTGGCGCAGTCCTATCATGGCGGCGTGTTTGCTCACTTACGGCCGTATCTGGACAGATCTCCATATCTTCCTTCATTTCGACGTGCTTCTTGGGTGTGCAGATCCCGGGCGGCGATGCCTCCACAGGGCTGCCCTTCCCAGCACTCCTGGGAGGAAATAAGATTTGATCAGGGGATTTATTTGCTCATTTATTTATTTATTTTCAATATCTGCGTGCCGAGTGGAAAGCGGGCTCGCGGAGAAATTGAGTTGACCCGCTCCTTCCCCGCCATGCGATGCGCATGCAAACATTTGCCTACATGCCCAGAAATGCCATCAACCGTTTAACAACCTTGACTAAGTGCTCTCTCTCCTGAGTAATTGTTTGCAGGTACTTTCAATAAAAAGTCTGTCAGATGTGATTTGAGGAGGTGCGGCGACGCAGTACCGGGGTGTGAAGACACTTTGCTGACTTTGTGCGTGCGTGTGTGTGTGTGTGCGTAGATGCTGGTCCAAGCACTGCTTATGCTCACTTGGAGTGGAGTCATAACTCAAACGGACAGCTGCTGTTTGTGCAGTTTATTTATCACTTTCTCCGACGCGGCGACGGCTCGCGCTTTACGTGAGTAGATCAGCCGGTTTTGTTTCACCGGACGGGGAACGCGGATTAGTGGCAGGGAGTCGTTGGCTAGCGGCCAATCAGTTCAGACAAATTCTTAATTTTTCTTGATGGCAACACTTTTTTTTGTTGTTGCTTAAACTCACCTGCCGAGAAGCTCTTTCACGAACTGGTCTTTGCCGATAAAGGCTGTGGTGCACTGGATCTGGGTGGCAATCTGCCCCATTTGATTGTTGCAGTGGTCCATGATGGAGCTCAGCTTGTTGTTCATCTCAGACAGGCTCTGCACCTCCTGACAGTCTTTCTGTTGGACTTCATTTTTCTTCTTGTCCTTCTTCTTGTCAGGCTTCACCTGCTTGCCTCCGAGCACAGACCCAATCTTCAGCTCTCTCTTCTCCTCTTTCCCTTTCGGAGAATCTGCTTTCTTGCCGGTCAGAGCTGGGAGTTTGGTCTTGCGGAAGCCAAACCAGTTCGCCAATGAGGGGCCTGTCTTCTGTTTTGCCTCGCTGGCAGCAACCTTCTCCTGTTCTTGACATTTTTGCACATTTTCCTCGATACCCATCATGACCTTCTCCTCAATAGTGCAGGCTGTTGGGCTTATTTTTTTCTCCTCCATATCTTCGGGTCTGTTTGGTGAGTCTGTTTGGGTTTTGACTTCCTGGCTGAAGTCTGGCTCCTTGGGGATGTTTCCGATGCCTGCGGTCTCTCGCGCTGGGCTCTCTGAGCTATACAGACAAGAGGATGGCGGCTGGAACTGGGGATGAGAGGCAACCTTTGCGGGCTTCCGGATGTTCTTTAACCCAATCCTATCACTGATGGGTAAGCTACGTGCCTCTTTTTGAGATGGTGAGGTAACTGCCTCTCCCTTCACTGTGCCCAGCGACCCCTCGCCTTTAGAACTTGATTTAGGGGTTCTCTCGGGCAGTATATTTTGACTATTCGACCCCGTCATACCTCCATAGTGGCTAAGCCTCGTCCTGGGGGAATGGACGGGACTCTCAACACCGGGCGCCTCCAGGGAGCTCTGCCTTGACAGAGAGTTTCCCCTTTCGCCAGAGTTGGTAATGATTTGAGTTCTGATTTTTCCTGGTCCATCCAGAATATTGATGTAAGGTTTCTCAATGTAGTTGGTGCTGAAACTCTGGCTCCGGGCTTTGGCCCCATTCATTCCCAAGGCTGGCTTTAGATGAGGCTTGGTAGTAATAGATATGGATCGAGAGAAAAGTTCACTACTCCTTTTGCCTTTATCGCAAACATCCCCCTCCTCTGGTAATAGAGCAGGATTTACTTCCTCTTCCAGTAACCTACACTGAACCTCACCTTTCCCCTCTGTATTGGATATCTTGGGTGGTGAATCAATACTGCAAGGCTGCAAGCTGTCACACTGGGTAGACACATTTGAAGTCACAGTCTCCTTGGAGACTAAGTTGATATGATCTTTCTCTTGCTTGCCTGGTATAGAGGGACTATTTTTATGGCTGGGAGGAGACTTTAAAAATGCCTTAAATCCTACCGGGATACGAGTCTTTGAGGCTTTGTCCACTGAGTTAGGGGAAAGCATAACGGAGCTCGGAGGGCTGACAACATCTTTGCCATTTTGTGGCTCTATTTTGCCTTGAGGGTTGTCCTGAAGTGGTAAAGGTAAACCGACAGAGGTGTTCTGTGCTGGCTGATGTACAATTTCATGGGTAGATCCTCTCTTACTTGCAAATGAGGACCCTCTGAGGGCGCTGTAAGGAGGGGGGACATTCTTTGAGCTTTTAGGTGCATTTTCAGGTTCTGGAGCACACCCTGAGTTTGCAGAAGGGAGGTAGTCTTTCACGGTTGTCCGCTTGGAAGTGCCTCTAGGTGTCTGAGTCATGGCAGGGGACTTTTGAAGGTGCTGAGTGGTTTTGTCAACCAGTTTCTGAGGTGCAAGTGCAGTCCCATAGCCTGCATCCAGCTCTAAATAGTCTTTATCCTTAATGGGTAGTGTAGCTTGCATATTTGGTACAAGTGAGGTGTGGTAACTTGGGGGAGGGCCCCTCACAGTGGTTGCTGTGGATGGTTGAGCCACCCCGATTCTATGTGCTTGAGGCGACCCTTCGTAATTTGGTCTGATCAGTAAAGAGGTGGTGCGGCCTGGGGGAGGGGGAGGAGAAGGGGACCTGAGTTTGTTTTTGATGGTTTCACAGTGTTTGTCTCTGGTTGGTTGTTCACCATTGTCAGGATACTCCAAGTGCCTCCTTGAGAGCTGTGAGGAAGCGGAGGAGGACCCCTTAGTCCATTCTGCCCTGTTTGTGAGCTTTGAGTTTACCACTTTTGGGCTCTGTGAGCTCTTGATGAACCTGGACATTTTAACCGTTGGGGAGGAGGGAGATTTCTCCTGACCAGAGGGTCCTGAGTTTCCACTGTTAATTGGTTCAGTGTTTGAGCCCTTGGATAATCTAAGAGGGGATCCTGAAGGTTTATTACGACCAGGTATTTTTGAACCACTCGACTTGGGACCAGCAGAATCATTCATTGGAGGGATGGAATGGCCTTTATTAGCTCTGTTGCTTGGTGGTTTGATGAGCTTCTTTTGTGGGGTTAGCTGCATTGACAGCCTCTCTGCACTGCCCGCCCTGCTATTGTTTGTCTTGCTCGACCTGATCTGATATTCAGATGGTTTCTCCGGAGATTCGAGAACAGTGCAGTTTCTTCCGTTTGCCGATTTGTGTCTTGTTGGCCTCTCTTGAGGCACCAGTTCAGTGTAATCGGGAACTGCTTTGCTGGCGGGAATGTCATGTCGGGGTCCAGAACCTGCTGCAAGTTTCTGAACACATAGTTCAATAGGTTCCCCCTCTGCATCAAATATTGCCAAGATGCTCTCCTCAGACTGACTACACTTGGCCCCTTTAGCTTCCTTAACTAGGCTGAAAGGCCTTGGCCTCCCATCTGCAGACTGGGTGCGTCCATGCTCCCTTTGCAAACACTGGTGTGCAAGCAGCTTGGTTGGGTCCCTGGACATCCTCTTGGTGTCCCTCTCCGCTTGCTCTGCTGGCTTGCAAAAGGACATTCGGATGTCACTCGACTCAGAGTTGAGCTCCTCTGGATCATCCACGTCAGAGAGGTGATTGGAGCCCTCTTGGTCAGAAGGGGTGTAATGCAGCATGGAGGGTTTCGTAAAAGCTGATGTCCGTCCTCCCTCAGGGAGAAAACTGTTGATGAAACTCATGAGTTTCTCAGGACGCGCTTTCGAGTCATAGCCGGAGGGGGGGTCCGTAGTCACAGGGCCTGGACCACTGTCACCCCCACCTCCACTGTCCTGTATTCCCTCCCAGCTACACAAACTGTCCGAGATGCTGTGGGAGAGCCTCTTGCAGTAAAACCAGCTATCCTTCGTGGGGATGTTGTCTGCACGACTCGAATGTGCCAGTTCATCATCCGCGTCATCAGAATCATACGAGAACTTCTTGCCCCCAGCAACTGAAGTTCTTCCCACATGGGTGGGCTTGGACACGCCTTTACTGCTACTCTTGATGCCCAGCGAGTAGATGCCTTCATTGGAGTTCATGCAGTCCTTGTAACCTGACTTGGAGACCTTGGATGCAGACGAGGATCTGTGCTTCCTTCTTTGGAGCTTTCTAAGTCCCTCCAGGATGTTGGTCTCCTTGCGCCTCGTGGGCAGCTGCTCCTCCAGGGGGGCGCAGATGTTACTGGGGGCCGACGAACCCAGGCTCAACCTCTTCTCCCAGGTTAGAGATGACTACAAGACCAAACAAAAGAGAGGCAGGTTTAGTTATTGTTGGTGTGCCAAGAACTGTTTTTTTATTTAATGCCAACATTAAAGTCACATATTCACAAGCTTTAGTGAGACCTTTGACCCTGATAAAGTCTGCATGAAGAGAACATAAATATCAGGACGTGCTTTTTAAATGTATTCAGTGTTGCCTTTACCTGCCATTTGGAGTCGCAGGCTATGTTCACACTGCAGGCAAAAGTGGCCCAAATCCAACTTCTTCTCCCATATGTGACCCACATCTGATTTTTTTTTTTATTTTTATGACTGATAAGCACAAATCCGATTTTGTTCAAATCAGACTCAGGCCACTTTCACATGCGGTCCTAAATCAGATACATATCTGACGTTTTTCAGAGAGACCTCAGTCTGAACGGTCATATTGCATTTCATCCGACTTTCACGTCATAATTCTGCGCCGGAGGAGGCTGGACAATGCGGCGAGATCAAACGCAAGCGATGGATTTAAGCAGCCGCTGCTCCACCGAGGCCCGTTGTTAAAAGTTGTGCTTCTTCATTTTATCACTTGGTCATAATTTCGTCCGCTCCGATCGCGCATCGACTTCAAAGCTGACGCGCGTGACGATAAATTGTAATGTGAACAACCGCACGAAAGAATCAGATCTCAATGAAGAACGAAAAAAAAAAAAAGAGGTGTCAACGTCGCCATAATCCGCACATTCTTTGAGCAATTTGAGGTATTAATTATGTCTGCGGTTACGAATCCCTCCACCGCCTCGAACGCGGTTCTCGAGCTGCCAGTAATTAATGCTTTGTAGAATTACTGTCAGGCTTTCCGGAGTAAGGAGGAGTTACCGTTTTCCCACAGGAGCGTCCTTCATTCCAGGTGTATGAGCCGCTGGAGAATTCGCTGCATGCGCTTGACAGGGATAACTCACTACTGCTGCAGCTGCTGCGTGGGTACGCGGGCCCCGCAGGCACCGTCAGACTGAGCTGGCTCAGACACTTGGTCACAGGGAGACCTGACTTTCCATTCATCTGAGCCTCCTAGGAGATAGAGAAAGGAGAGTGGCATCGTTCACGCGGTCGTACAGTTGTGCTACCTTGGATAAATGTCCCTGTGATGATGCATCAAACATCTTTTATGCGCCGCTCGCTGGGTGGTCCTGCATGTCTAATTGCTGCCTCGCTGTTAAATTTTTTTTTTTTTTTTTTTTTTGGTGTGGGGTATAAAAATACATATCTAACAAAGACTTGACAGACAAATCAAATATTCTGGCAAAGTTTCCCCAGAGGCACTTGCACTTTGCAAACGTAGAAATCAATCAAATCTTAATGCTCAGTCACCACGGCACAGCAGATGTTTGTCCAATTAGCATCTCTGTGCAAAAAAAAAAAAAAAAAGTGAATATGCAAATAAATCAAGTGAAGGAAAAAAAACAAAAACCCATATGTTCAAGCTGGCGAGCTAACGAATAAGTGATTTCATATAAGTGTCATTTGTGCGCATCATTTGAGACAGATTTGTGTATCTTTAGATAACAAGGTGATTTGTTATTCACATCCTGGCTATTATTATTTCACTCGCTTTACTTGGAGTTTATCAGGTGGCATCCTCGGAGGGGTAAAAGAATGGAGCAAACTCATTTTCCACCCGCGATGCATAATACATAAGGTGATAATGTACCACATGCTCCTATGGAGTCATTTTTATGGACGGCGGGTCTCAATCGATGGTTTTCTGGTAATATGACGAGGATTTATTCTTCTTAGCGCAAAGCGATACTGCCATGTCTTCCTGCTGAGGGCAGATGAAGGGTCACGGCTTCAGATAGTTGGGTCTGTATTTTAATCTCCTGTAATGATTTCTTGAGTGGGTTGAGGGAGCGGTTCTGGTACCTGTGCAATTCATACGGATTTAAAAAAAAAAAAAAAAAGTAAGTGGATCGCGTGTTTCCCATTAAGCTCACATTAGAAGGAGAGTCGGTGTTCCTGGAAAGCAAGAAGGCCTTGCTTCTCTCCGGCTCCAGAAGCAAATCTGCCGCAGACAGATCCATGATTCGAGAGTGCAGCTTCTGAAAGGCAAAAAAAAAAGGGAAAAATATGCTGAATATTTGATTTTATGGGATTTTTGGACATTTAAATGCATCTTGCTGGATCCTCTGAGAGTGAAACAACAATGCGATGGAAGGAGGGCTCCCGTTTCTTCAGTGCCAATCCTTTTTTTTGTTTTTTTTTTGTTTTGTTGAGCATGTTATTGCCAGTTTTAACATCTCAGTTATCCCGCACGATAAATTTCTCTGATTGAAAATGCACGCAAATAAATATTATTTCCCAGCATGTGAAACAGCCCCGCAAATGCCCATCAGATTCTCTCCACTGGTGCCATGTAAGAGCCCCCGACACACACACACACTGCTCGCTCAAAGTCATTAATGTCATCAGCTGGAAAGGAAAAAAAAAAAAAAACTCATATGAATAAGAAATAATTGCATCAGGGAGTAAGGGATTCCTTTGATTTTTTTTCTTCCCCTCTTTCCAATTGCTAGTCTGAAGTCTGCTCTGTTATTTAGCTCTCATGCTTAAGAGGGACGGATACAAAACCAAATACATTTCCATGTATTAATCTCTGAGCTTAATTGCACTGCGTTCCCCACGCTCAAATTAATGTGTGTGTGTGTGTGCGTTATATGCTGGAACAAAACACTTGATCTGATGCCGAATTTCCTGCCAAGGGTAAAACTAATGCTTACTCAGGGAGAGCTAAAACGCACACGGACACGCATGGATTTTTGTGGGCTCTCGGCGGTGTGTTTCGGCGGCGGTTCCCCGCCGCCATCACAATGAAATCTCCTTTGGTAATAAAAAAGAAAATTGCATGATATCAGGGAGAGAGTCACCTTCAGCTGATGGAAATTGAGCTTTGGTTTAAAAAAGGAAAAAAAAAAAGAAAAAAAAAAGGCTTGAATTTCCCATCCAAAACCCACTGACATTTAAAAGTAAACCCTGTAAGATAAATGCACGTTTTTATTGCTGCTCGGTAAAAAACTCCTCAAACTCCTTGAGTGTGTCTATTGACTCTTTGTGTGTGGTGAAGGATGTCCTCTTAATCTTTTTTTTTTGTGTGTGAGTGTGAGTGTGTGTGTGTGGAAAGCATTAAAAAGCAACAACACAGCTCCTAATGATACCCAAACTTAACTTGTTCTTTTGTCTCTTTAGAACAAACAACCCTGCCTCACTCCGCCTGTGGCCAAAACACTGTACACATCCTACGTTGTTTTTTTTTCTTCTCTTCTTTCTTTTTTCTTTTCCTTTTTTCTCTCTCTGCAACTTTCAGCAAAACATTCAAAGGAAAAAGCTGCTCTTTTTTTTTTTGTTGTTGTTGTTGCTGCTGTACGGTTCGAGCTGAACGCGCTTTCAAAGACTTTTTTCGCTGTCGGGGACTCGGCTGTAATGCTGCCATGGAAACTGATCAATGCACACTTTCAAAGTTTTTTCAGCGTGCAGGTATAAATAACTGTTTTTTGTTGTTTTTTTTGTGTGCGGGTGCGTGTGTTTTTTGTTTTAATTTAAAGCTTCAAAGGGCATTTCTTTACAGGGCTGCGTGTCACGATTTCTCAGTTTCTACCTTGCAACCACAGGAACGATCCGGGGCGATACAATCCGGCCCGTTTAGAATCGGCTGATTGGTTCCGATTGGTTCTCGGCCCCAAATTTTTAAGCCGTGACAGAGAAGAAGTGCTCGGCTCTGATATGCCGTCGATCCCTGCCGTCCACCGCCGAGGGGCGGGGTGGGGTGAAGTGTCGCGGGAGGCTCTGATCTTATCATAGGGTGCTGAATTTCACCTCCTCAGCGTCCTCATCAAGCATTCAGTCGATAGTGTCACAGGGTCACCGGTGGAGGGGGGTGGATGATGACGGCGGTGGTGGGGTGGGGGGATGACAAGGCTGCATGGATCTGAAACTTTTTTGAGGTTCAAGGCCAAAGTCAGAGGCCAAAGTCAAATATGTTAATTGCGAAAGTTGGCCGCACGTGCAAACACCGCCGTTTAATTAACTACGCTATCAGGTGCATCTGCTTTTTAATGTTTTCTGGCCCCCCGACAGTGGTCATTTGTCAAGATAATGAATATCGTCCCGAAATAGAAGCGGTGATCGTTAGTATTGGCACCGGCTGCCGAGCGCTCGCTGCCCGGGCCGCCTGTGCTGCACCTACGCGGCTCGGAGACAGAAGACGCCCATGCGCGCTCGGAATCATACAAACTCCCACGCCAAGACGAAAGATCAATAGGAGAAGCACAAGTGGAATTGATAACGTCAACGATGGCGGCGTTCGGGCGAGGGGTCTGGGTGGGTTATGCGGCGTGGTCAATATCAGCGTTTGCAACCGCGCTCCTCCAGGTCTGAATGCCTGCAGTGGAAATGTGACCGTGGTCCTGATGTCCAGGCTTTATGTTGAAAGGAGGGTGAGTGCAGTGAACGACGGATTCAGTATTAAAAAAAAAAAAGAAAAATGATGGAATAGCACGCGTTCACGGTTTATACGTGACACCGATCAAGCATTAAACATTACAGCCGCCGCATAAACAAAAACATTCCACCTTCAGGAGGAGTTTCTTTATGCTGGATTTTGATTGAATGTTTGAGAGATGGCGTTGACATATTTGAACGACTGCTACGCTGAGAGGTGTCCCTAATATTTTGGTCATCCCACCCCACTTACAGTTAGGATGACGCCTCTCAGTGTGAGCCAGTGCCGTCCAACAGCGTCACAAATTACAGTCCCAATAACAATCACTCAAACATGTCAACACACCTCTCAAACACATTCAATAAAAATTCCACATAAAACTAAATTTACTGCAGGGCTGTTGCATTATATTCAATTATAAACACGCAGCAGTCATAATGTTATGCCTGATGCAGCATGAGCAGCGACGTGAGTTAATTTGACAGCGTAAAGTGAAGTTATCTGTGCAGGGAGCCAAAGGCTTCACTTGGCAGAATTCGCCCCTGAAATAAATGTATCCACCCGCTCATAAAGCGGTATTATTTGACTGCATTCATTTTTGTTTTTGTTTTTTTCCCCCCCTTTTTGCGCGGAAATCGATCGCCGCGGCAGAAGTAGCCGCCGCAGCACATCTCTTGCTGCGCCGACGTCGACACCGCCAGAGCAGTAATGAGGTCGCGGCGGTCACACCGGGTCCTTCAGGCCCGCGAGTAGCCGCGCAAACAGCCAGCGTTTGTCCCGCTAATGAGCGACTCAATTGACACTCGCCTGTCATATTTGAAAAGCAGCATTAAATAGACGGGACCGGTTATTCCGCCGCTTGCTTGCAAAAGCCGGGGTGGTTTGAGAAAACACCGTCGTTGTTATGATCGGATTTTTTTTTTTCTTTTTGCTGAAATGGATATGTGGAATTTGTGGGACCTGAGCGGATTCAGCTGGAGGCGGCGAAAATGCAAAACTGGTGTATCAAAACCATTATGGCTCTTTATCGGGGGGAAACTCGAGACGCCCACAGGGAACCGGGGAACGTTTAATTACTGATAAGCAAAAAGGTTCACAGTCGGAGTGGAAAAGTACACTCGCACGTGATCAAGTCTCGCTCTGCTCGGGGCTGCAGGGGAGCGAAATTGAACTCGCCCTCGGTTTTTGTTTTTCCGTTCATATCTGCGTTCGAGACGCCGCTAAGCTAACCGACGCAAACAAGCGGGGCCTCGGATGAGCGCGTCACCCAAAATGTTGGACGAGCTTCCATGATTAATGCTCACAAGCTCACCCACACAGGAGCATGATGTCAGACTTCTCAAACAAAGTAGAAAAAAACAAAACAAAACATATATATATATAATCTTACGTTACAATCTGTAGGCAGCTTGAGTCCCCGGTGGCTAATTTTAGATGTTTTTCAGCTCTCCTACTCATGACTGTCGAGCTCATAATGGATGCGGCGATCATCCGGGGCAGGGTGATCACACGATGATTAATTCTCGCACTGAATCACTGGTTGATGGTGGAAATGTCATTATTAAATAATAAGCTGGAGGGCGAGATCATCTGCCAGTGGGAAAGCCTACACGCTTTTTTTTTTTTTTATTTTTGCGTCGCGGATGAGACGTGTCAAAATGTGAAGGCGCGCTAAAATAACGCCGGTTGACGCCACATTTTATACAATCACCCGGCCCCCCGGCGCCCCTTCCAACACCACCCCCCCCCCCCCCCCCCCCCCCCCCCCCCTGCCCCCCCCCCCCCCCCCC
>CAAKHG010024525.1:0-22876 GCA_901007715.1 Dactylopterus volitans
GGAAACACAAACACACCATGCATTAAATGCTCTGTTACATGGTCACGCATCCCAGCGAATACTGATGCTTTGTCAGTGGCTCTCTGTGTCCGAGCACACTGTTTCTTCATGGGGGTGGCCAACGGAGGCCCTAGAATCTGATTGGCCACTCCCAACAGAGCTGACCATCAATTTGTCTGATTAGAGTTTCAGAACTCGAACCTTCTTGGATTAATCGAAAACACGGGCGACAGTATGCTGAAATTAAGTTTGTAAGTAAGTTGTACACAGTTAGCATAGCGCACTAGCTTAGCATAATGACTAAAAGTCTATGGGAAACCTTAGCCTACGCCAGTAAAAGTGGGGAAAAAAAAAAAAAAAAAAAACCCATTACAGCAACCCCATGTTGGCCTACAGCATGTTTCTATTACATGATACCTGCTGTACTCCACTCTACTCGCCTTTGGTTGTTTTCTGTTATATAGTACCGCTTCAGAGTAACATGTCATCATGGTGTTCATATGTCCAGCAAAAAGTTGATAACAAAAGCCACATAACCTCATGTAAGCAATAACATCACCCAGCCCCTCCTTGGTGCGCCAAAATCTAACCAGTGGACCACTCTGATGCCTCATCATAAAACCTCATACACATGGAGACTGATTTATTTTTATCTCAGAAGGCCACATAATTCCACCAGTGAGACCGGTGCTACCTGCAGCATATTATTTTGAGGTGCAGGCTTACTGACTAAGCATCAGTATTTCCCATGCACGGATAAGAATTCCCTTTGTCAGCTGCCATTCCTACTGAACAGCGAGCGGGAACGTGATCCGTGACTGGATTGACTCCAGCAGTTGACAGGTGGAGTTGAACAGCAACGTGAGACCTGTTTTAATGAACCAATGATTGAGCAAGCCAGCTATTTGTCAAACAAGGTCAGAGTCAGGCACGAAGGCTCATCCGACTCACTTTTATCTCCCCATCACGTCAATTTCCAAGATCCCGCTTGTCTACTTGTGTTGTCTTCCCGTCTTTCCCGCTCAGTGGTTTACTCTCTCACCCTTCTCCCTGCTGTTTTCTTTTATTACCCCTCCCCTTCATCTAAACTTTTGCCTCCCTCTGAGTCTACTTCTTGTTTTAAGTGAAACGACTTTCCAGGTACATTTGAATGTTTTAGTCCATTAGCTACAAATTGCAGATATCTTACATTACAGGTGACCATTTCTGAGAGCATACAGTTTTTAAGATTGATTTTTTTCCACCCAAAAGGAGGAATTCATTGGTTTGTGTTCATTTCCATGCCGCGGAAGACCGACTTCAAGGGACTTCAAACTTGTTTCAGTAAATCCATCACATTGACAAATTCACCTTTATCTAATGTGAAGTTAATGCTGTGCGGTGCTGCAGTTGCGAGGAGTTGGGAAACCTTCCTAAAGGTCATTTAAGTCCTAGTGCATTTATATACTGTACAGCATATGAGTGGCTGAGCGTCAAGAACTTACCCTTCGTTTTGACCCCAGTCACTGCGAACACAGAGGTGTTTGTGGACAGGATCCGGGGAGTAACCATCATGACAGCTGCATTCTCCTGAGACGGAGAGAAAAAAATACGACTCACAATAGCTGAAAACAGTATATCATTGCGTACGTGACCCCGGTCTGCTCATAATCAGAGCTGTGTTAAATGATCGGCATGCCACTTCTTTTTCCAGCTGCCATAGTACTCAGCAGTTACCAAAACCAGAGTACATTTACAGTGACACCCGCAATACGAGCTGGCTTAATTCCTGAAATTCTCCAGTATTGTTTCCTGCTAAGCCTACAAGGACTCGTTTGATATTTGAGTTACAGTGAACATTTTGTACCATATCCTGTCACTCATCAAGACCGAGAAGCATCGATTTCTCTGCTAGGAAAACAACAGAACTGAGCTCCGTTGCTAACTCTGGGACTTGCTGAATAACTTTCTTGAAACATGATGACAGCGTATAGTTTATGCAATGGCTTCTATCAAACGAGATATGAGATAAAAATAAAAGAATTGCCTATTTTGCAATAAAGTGTATGAGTGGAAAGAAATCTGATGGATTGATATTATTTGAAGCTTTTAGGGAAGCTCATAATAAATACAGTAAAGGGACAGAAAAGAAGATAACACGTAAATAAACGGTCATTCATCACAGTGACACATATAGAGTTAGCAAAAGTATTTTTTTGCCTCACAAAAATGATCAAATGCTGAAATAATCAAATAAAAGCACATACACTATGGTTTTCTTCATAGATATTCAATTTCAATAGACAAGTTACATCTCTTGCTCCCTTGTAAAAATACGCTTGTGTGTAATTTAAGTTTAATTTCTGGTAAATTACTTTTGTTTTGTCTAATTTTTAATCACTAGACTTAGTTGTAGATGTGTGTGCTTTATTGTGATCAGATTTAGGCAAGAAAAAAAAAAGTAAGGTTTAGGCTAATACCATTGTTTGAGTCAAAAAGGTCTCATTACATGTGATAAAAAGGCCTTCTGACTGACTTTCTGTCAGAATGGCTCTTGGGAACCAAACCTCTGGTAATTTCACCACAGTTTTGGTAAAAAATAAGTCTTTTGTTCCTCTGAGAGATTTATTCGAAACATTTGCAAACGGACTCAGCGCTGCACAGCGTTGCACTGAGATCAGAGGGCTCCACAAGCGAGAGCACTGGATTTGGTGAAAGACAGCTTTTTAAAGTGTATCTACTTCAGCTACACACACGTGGGAGGTCTCAGAGCAGTCCTCTTGTCAAAGATAACCCTGGAGGTAGGACGTGCGTTAAAATCTCCAGTTTTCCTTTGATTGGATGAAAGTTGAAGGTGACTGCCCTCGTGACGGGGTGAGACCATTCAGACAAGTCACTCCTGCTGCTGATGGCGATGATATTCTACACGGAGAAGCCGATCCTGAATATCACAGTGTCATTGATGGACTCCTACACCATCATATCGCTGCCGCACAGCCAGTGGTGCATGGCGTTAAAAAAAGGTGGATGAGTACAAACAGGAAGACGATGAAACAGTTTGGGATTTTTGCACCGTCTGAGGCTCACAGAGCCCCACCTCCAAAAACCGCCGAAATTTTGTGGTGACCTCACATCTTGGACTGCTTGCTCCTATTGGAAAGGGATGGGGGGGGGCCGCGTCGGCTTCACAGCAGCAAGGCGGAGCAAGGTGGAAAGGGGTGCGTGGCAATAACGAGGCAAAGATTAATGAAATGGAACATAATGGAAAAGAGTGTGAAAATTTCTGTCACAGTGTGAATAGCATCCGCCATAAAGTAGACACTTATTCCATACTGTACATCTTATGGGTAATAGTCTATGAATTTCATGAATTCAGAACCGCTTTATAGAACCATGTATGGTTAATAAATTATGCTTTTGAGAACTATTAGAGTCAAACTTTGAGCAAACTTCCTATCAGTGGCGTTCCAAAAATAAAAGGTTCAGCTTTTTGTTGATACTATCTGTATCGCACAACACTGGAAAATGTGTAATGGGCACCCTGGTAACATTGTTCACATTTCATCACCTAGCGTTTAATAATGTAGTGGCTCAAGACTCACTCATGATGTGAAATAACCACAAAGATCCATTAAAGGGAGGCAAAAATATGTCCTTTTCTCCCTTATAACTATTTCATTTGGCATTCCTGAATGAAAAGTAAGAGCACTTGAAGCAGCACCCCTTCATGATTTGGCGGTCACTGATTAATAGCTACTCTTGGTTGCAAAGATTTATTTTTTCTTCGCAGAACTTTTGCTTTTTTTTTTCTGCAGTAGAGACACTAAATTGGAGGCCAAAGTATAAAAGTTAAGGTTTACAACATTGGCAAAGGTTTGTTGAGAAGCAAATGCAAATAATAGTTGGTCAAATCGGGCCAATTAAGTAGATACTTAAACCTAGTTGCCTGTTTGGCTGCTGTGGAGGGGTATTAAAAAAGTGGGGATTCTTGGGAAATTCGTAATTTTCTGTAAGATTTCTTTTCATTATTTTATGGTTTAGTCTGAGTTCACATGGCAGCGAGGGTAACAATAGTGCCCTGACTTAAAGGTTTGCCTTTGGGCGGCTTAACATGGTGAAAATGCCTGACTGCCTCTGTAATAACGCTAGATTGGGGAAGGACCACTTGCATTCAGGAGCACCGATAACATGATTGCCTGCTGCTGACAAAATACGATAATATGTGTCCAATTTGGTTTTACAATACAGGGAAAAAGGTAATCAATACCTAAATTAGCGGCTCAACTAACGGCTAGAAAAGCAATTCTGCTGGTAGACTGTCACCAAATGTGTTCCCCTGATGTCCCCTATGACTAGTTGTATTTGAACCCAACTGAAATGTTACCTGAATTATTTTACATGTATAATGGGTTGAATGTTTTATATATGCCAGCCTACAATAAATAGACACATTTTACATTAAAATCCAAACCACATGGCTAAACAGTATGTTAGTCTTATTTCAGGAACTGTAATTCCTCGGAGGCTGCCACGCAAGGCGCCAACCTGCCAATCATAGGTTCAGTATCTTGCTCAGGGACACTTCGACACAGTCTCTGCCGGAGATGCGGATAAACCTTCCGGTTCAGAGACGGTCACTCTACCAACTGAGCCGTGCCGCCCCGAAAAGGGTGATGTCCTGAAGCGATAAGCCATGATATGCATATTTGCAACATCTGAGATACATGTGTGCAAATGATCCTCGCATGTCAACATGGCTAATGGAACAAAAGAGTGTGGAGGCTCAAAAGCATTATTTTCAAAACTGTTTGATATCTGTTATTCTTCCCCTGCGTTAGACGCTGGCAAATGTGCAAATGTGGCTGATCTCATTTGCATTGAATTTGGTAATATATTACTGTACACAATCAGGCCACTTAACGTTATGAGTGCAGATTTGATTGGTGCATCTTACTAATAAGTGAACAGATGTTATGTGGTGCTTTGATTTGCACGCATGGCAGATACTGGGCCCTGATACATCATCAGAAATCCCCAAACCAGTCTCATGCTGATCCTGACTTTTGTAACGTTGGAGCGTTGTCAAGGGTCAAAATGCAGGTTGTTTAATGCAAAACTACATATGCCAATATTTATTATTCAGTGCATCTTTGTGGAAATACCCATGGCTGATTTCATACATCACCAGGTTTGTCAGAGAACGTGCTGTTTCTGCATCTTGAGTCGGACAGTCCTTATTTCTATTCGCTTAAACTATACGCACGTGATGAAATTAACAATAGAAGATGCAGAATATGAACAAATATGTAGCTGTAGAAGAAAATTACAAAGCAATTCCATTTTGCACTCAGGGGAGGAAAATTGTAACTATAACCTTTACGCAAATGAAAAGAATCATTTTCTTTGCCACTGTGAGCCACAGTGAAACTTTTTTTTTTTTTTTTTTAAGAACGATCACTTACAAAGACAGAAAGCAGATGAACCAGAAAAAAAAAAAAAGTAAGAAGAAGAGTCAAAATTAAACGTCAAATACAGCAAGCTGCAACTCTGGGCTAATTTTTACGTTTGCAATGTGCATTTGGCTTCAGTGACCTTCAAATTCTAGCAGCCATATCAATATTTTCCATCTGCTACATTTGGACCTGCTGTTAATGTCCTGGCTCGTTGATTCATTTACTTATTTAAATTAGCTGCATTTTCTTTTATGCGAGGCTATTGCAACGTTTTATTTTTTGTTTTCTTTTTAAATCACACTTTAAATCAATTTAATGATGCCAAGTGGATTTATTTTGCACACCGTTCAATACAAGCAAGCAGGTTTTCGAGTTTTACTCGAGTGGAGTTGCAACATCATGTTTTACAGCGTCACTACTCTATTTATCACATTCACATTTCGGCATCACAACTATCCAATTTATTTTCTGATCTTGCTAATCCCAGACAAATATGCTGCCTCAATTAAACAGGCATGTCTGTACGCAGATGGTAAGAAGATTTTTTTTTTTTTTTTGCACTGTGTTTGGCCTTGTGTTAGTGGTTCATTTGTTGAGGTTTACAGGTTTCTTTTTACATTCCAGTCAAGTTTCTACATGCACACGTCCTAATAATACACAGCAGCGTGGTGCCATCTTGTATAAACACACAGTATTGAATTAAAAATGAAATTTGTCATCATTGCGCCCTCGTTCTCTCCGCCTTTCCCTCGTGCTCCCTTTTTATGTCCCTTGCATATCCAATTTGGAACACAAACAATATTTCTTTTCTCCTCCTCTTATATTACCAATCTCATCAGTGATATGATTCATTCTAATGATTTCCAGCATCTCGCCATAGCTGCGAGGGTGGTTTTTATATTTCAAGGTTCATGGTATGCGCGCAGAGAAGTGTTATTGTTGTCCTAAGGCATATTTACTCTTGTTTATATGGAGAAGCCATTCTGCTGACCTTGAGCAGCTTCAGCAGTTGCGGTTTCTCAGAGCAGTGTGTGTAAGCATGGGCGCAATCATGACAAGGTGTGTACTACATGCTAAAACTCAGGCAGTTTCAGATTCCAATTAAGTGGAAATGGAGACGTTGACTCCAGATGAGGAGGTTCACAGGTCTTGATGAGGTTAGTTACGGTGATCAATGGAAAAGGCTCTGGCTGCAATCTATTCTTCCTTAGTAGACGTGCAACTATGTGGCGGTATGAACTGAATAATAATAATGTAACAGCTCATAATAATGAACTTGAGTCATGCATTATAAGGGCGACATCATCAATCGAAAACTTTTTCCCCCCCGATAAGATCAGCTGTTCTGTATTGATGATGACATTATATATGACAGGGCATTGTTGCATGTAGTTTTGCATTGTATTTCAAAGAGAAATCTAACAAGGTATTTCAATTTAACAGTGTTAGAATATCCGTTACAACGTGCTTAATTCAATTAGATCCAAAGCAGCTTTGTGGCAAGAAGTACAGTTGCATCATGGTGTTCGTCCACTGCCCTCCATACTTCTCTCTTTATCAAGATGGACAGGGTGGTCAGGTTAGAGGGTGAGGAGTGGGGGAACCGAGTCAGGGAGTGCGAGTAAGAGCACCGGACAGTGGTGCGGTGAGCGGTAGTGAACAGTGACACTCCACCAGCATGACATTGAAGCCGGATGGGGTGCATGATAGAGACGGCGAGGGGAAGCGTGACCAGCGACAATCTGTCAAGGCGCGCACATGTGAGAGGAAAGCCGAGGAACGCGTTGATGCGCAGCACACAAAATGTGTCCTCATGAAAATGTGGGCAAATGTTTGGATGATCGGTTGAAACAGAAGTTGTTAATTCCACTATGCTAATAATAAGTGTGATAATCTGCGACTTGCGTCAAAGCAAAGAAAGGCGCTGGCAGGCGCATGCGGGGTTATTTCCTCCACAAACAGTGATCAACATGATGAATATGTATTTTTGCTGTGTAGAAAAGCCTGCAGTTGATTTAATGGTTAATAATCCAAAAAAAAATGGCCCGCAACTCCAATAAAATGATGCAAAAAATCCTCGAAAGAGCCATTTAAAGTTCGAACCAAGTGCATTTGGGTAGGTAGAAAGCAAATATGAAGTTGATAAAGCTGTATTTATTTTTAAACCTCCAAACCTCTCGAGAAAACTTTTTTAGGTCCAGGAATGATGATAAACACAGTGGGTGTACAGAGGTTTTACATGACATAACAGGGTTCCTACTGTTTTTTTTTAGAAGTGCAATTCAAGCACTTCTCAAGCACTTTCCAGTCTCCCAAAGGCTTTACCATCGCATTTAAAGTTTTACTATTAAGGCAATTACAAAAGTTAAAATAATTCCTTCCTAGTCTCAACAATCACTTTGTATTGTCATTTTATTCATTTTACCAGTTGTTCATACAAATCCAATTATATTTTTAAATCAAGCTTGCTTGCGCCTATGTAGATAAAACACCAGATCATGCAGAAGATCAAACTTTTTTTTTTAAAAAGGGGACATTTAAATTTGAGTGTGTTTTTAACATTTTACAAATGATATAATGGTCAGATCAGACTTTTTTAAACAACAATAAATCCAAAAAGAAATTCGCATTGTCAAACCTTCCATCATCCATTTTCATATGAAAATTTTATGTTTTTGTGTCTTATTCTCAGACGGTGAGATTCCCACTGTGACATCATCTAATGGTCCGATGAGAGCTGCAGCATGTTTGAGAGCTCCGGCGCGCCGACAGCAGCGCGGCCTCTTTATCCCACATAATTCAGCCTTTAACATTCCACGTCCGCTGCTTCACCCCATTACTGTAACAGCAATAAATGGGTCCGAGTGCGGGAGTTCACTTTCAGGTGTGGGCCGTCCTCAGAAATAATTGTGTGCATGTGTCACCGCGAGGCGCGATCGCGTGTGCTTGTGTACTACAATGCCTGTTACGGAAGGACAGCGACGGAAATAGAAAAGGCCTTCTGAAGAGCACCTTTAATTTTCGCTCCTGGATGCGTGAGGGAGCCCTGAGGAGATGCAACGTACTTGAGGGCAATTACTGAGCCGATAATCTTGCCGCTGGAAAAGGACAGATGCAGGTGGGGGGAGGGTAGATGGAAGCCTCCATCAAGTCAGCGTCTCCGCATGTAGGAGGGTCTCAAAGTTTAAATGACTCCTAAATTGCATTACGACGGCTTCCCACAGAGATGCATACAAGCACACAGCACACACGTTCAGCCACCAAACTCCATCATGTGAACCGGCTGATTTGAGTATGCATTATAAATTAGCTCTCAACATGCCCTTGACCGGGCTGACATAACTTCCACATACATTACAGATGTAATCCGTCCTAATGAGTTTAGACCTCATCTGAGGGACGCAAAACACGCAAGAGCGTTGCTAAGGGGAAAGAGTCGCCGTTCAGCACTCAGCTGATACCGTTTGAATGTCAGTGCGAAATATCAAAATTGTCATAGTCGATTTTAGTTAAACTGATAGATTATTACTGTTGTTACTTTTAATTCTATTTTTGTCGACTGATTGATGACTACACGAATAAGAGTCCATACAAGTATTGGCGCTTCCATTGCAACAATAACAATCATGACATCATAAATATCACACACTCTAACACTATTACTATTGCATGCCTGCCATTTAACTTGATCTTAAGTAGTTATGAATGAAGCACGTCTCTCAGGCCTGGACTTAATTCAGATCAGGGAATAAATTCATAAACCCTGAAGCAATAAAAGCACAGCAAGGCAAAACAAAACAAAACAAAAAAGCTTCTAATCTTCTTATTCTTAGCATTGGAATTTGAAATCTTAAAAAAAATCTAGCCATTTATGATAATATAGCCATCTTTGCGTTTGTGTGTGTGTGTGAGTGTTTGTGTATCCACACTCTCGGAGGAGTGTGGATATGAGAAAATAATCTGCAAACAAACACATTTCGTGCAAATAATAGCCCATTTTATCAAAATGGCTTGAAATACTTCTTCAAATTCTATTCACGAACGGTGTAAATTTCAAGTGGACTCGGTGTCATGATTTTAAATTGATACATTTTCGTCCAGACAATTAAATGGCGCAAATACTTGTGTTCTGCAGGATAAATTTACCTCTATGTCATTCTGATGCTGTCAGCATTCTACGTGTGTTATGACAGACTTTACATTGCACCGCAAGGACCTACATGAAGGCAACGAGTGTTGTAATAATCAGTCAAATGGGATTGCTGTTATCGGACTTTGAGATCTAGATATAATGTTCCATACGTAGCATGTGTTCCGTTGTGTTTTGGGGTGTGTGGTTTTAAGCACTAACCTGTGTCCTGGTCACAGATCTGCTCGCAGGGCTCCGTGGTCCTCTGGCCACAATAGTCTTGGACCCACTGGGTGGACGAATTGGTCTGATAGTAGAGGGTGAGCTTAGCCGGGTTGAGCCAATTAGAAACGTCCAGGAAGCTGCCCATACTCACCACAAAGCTACTCCCTGCAAAAAAGAGAACACAACAGAATGCATTTGCTTGTAGAGGAAATAACGCGAAAGGCAGAAAATCCGCCCGACTGCCTTTTAAATGTGTTGCAACATTCTCTTCTCTGCTTGTCCAGTGGTTGTTTTTGGCGGCGAAACGTACTCAGCCGAAGCAACGAAATCCTGCGTGCGTGATGTTGAGTGAGGGACGGCTGCGGAGCTGCCTCCACGTCTGGCACCAGCTCCGTCGCTTGACACATTCGGCGATGTAGTAAGCTACAGGCGATTTCATCTGGGGTTTCTACTCCCCGCCTCAGTGCTGGGGCCTGCGTGGGTGTGAGTTCCTGTCATATTTGTTTGTTTTTATCACCCAGTAAGTCTTTTTGCACTTCTCAACATCTGTTAGTAGCTGTCTGTTGGTAATCTGTGGTAGTTAAAGCCCACTCCCTCCTGCCGCAGGAGAAACCAGGAGAAGCAGAGGAAGGAGGTGTATTTGTTGTGAATTAAACGGGCACAATTTACTTTGAAATTTTGTATTTTTGTATTTATTTTTTTTTAGATCTTTGGGAAAAAATATCAGTATGAATGCCTTTCTGACTTTCTGTACACAAACCTGCCTCTAAAGCTGGGGACACACTGCGAGACTTTTTGCCCCATTTTACCCGCGATTCCCGGTCGGGAAGAGCCCACACCAGTCGGCGCTAGTTGCGGACAGTCGGCATGGCCAGTTGGCTAGTGTGTGAGGGGTAAAGACTCAAATCGGCAGAGTGTGTGAGGGGAACATATCTGACCCAGCTTCAATCGCAGTCAATCAAATATGTTTGAATTTTTTGAGCCGACTCTGTAGTGTCTACTGACCCAAATGCAAGCACATGTTGCCAACAGCCAATGAAAAAGAGAAGGGTGGGATACAGGAAATGGCGTCAGAAGACGCCCTTCCCTCACCTCCAGCTCCTTCAGCAGTATGTGGAGTCCACACTACCAATGTCGACTCTTCCACAACGTGACCCACACCCGTTTTTTGTGTCTTATTGGATTTCTCAGAACAAAGAAAAATCAGCAACAGCCAGCCGTTTGTCGTCCATGTTAGTTTAGCCCGGCCCGTCGCAGACATAGCCGTTCTCGCGAGAGTTTGATGCGATTGTTGGTGTGTGCTCCGAGTCTTTTCAAAATCGGTGACGCCCGTGAAAGTCTCGTAGTGTGTCCCCCGGCTTAAAACGTCGACGTTTACAAGCTAGGGCGGGACTTCGCGGTGTGGCGTTCATTGCTTCGACTGAATACGCGTCCCATCAACACTGACCGGACATGCACCGGAACAGTGGTGGAATCTCCCTCTTCCTGATTTGGGATGGAGAATCAATTGAGAATCAGCTAATTCATATGTTTTCACTGTAATTCTTTTTTCACTTCCTGACCAGGCTGAATTTAGATGAGAAAATTAAGACCTATAATGTGCGTATTGATGGAATTTCCTGGGTAATTGCAGTAAAGCGGGCTAAAAGGGTTTCACAAGTCAATCAGTAAATACTATGCTCATTGACACGGCCTTACCTTTCTTTCTTACTGCTCCCAGACCAATCATTAAACTCTGATCTCTGAACAAGATTATCCCTAATTGCCAACGACTTAAGTTCCAACAGGAGATGTGAGCAGTTTGAGCTTCAGCTCTCTTGTGAACACAAAGGTTCTTTTTTATCTATTGTGTGTCAAAAAGAAAAGGCATATTAGGGAAGCATGAATAGCAACTGCAAGACGAAAACTGATGCACATTGCGTTCATTCTCATGTTTTAACCTCACTGATTTGTGTATTGTCCTCTTATTAAAACGGATGGAGAAAACATCATTTTAATTGAGTCACAGTGACAGCAGACCTCAATGCGAATCATAACACGCCGCAACAATGACATTCTGTGACAAAATAAAGGCATTCGAGCCCCGTCACGCATTCAGTGTTGTTTTCCCATCATATCATTTCAGCTCTGGAAAACACCTCATACAATGCACCAACATTTCTCTCCTCCTACACACATGAAGTCACCAGCTGCTTCCTTTCACATGGCAAGCGCGTATCTCACCGGGACACTCTGACTTGCACAGCACCCCACAAAAAAAAAGAAATTAAAAAAAATACACTCACACTGTATGTCGAGTATATTTTCTGGCAAACACATAGAGACCATACAAAGCAATAACAGGCATGCTGTGCTGCCATTTTCCTGCTGTGCCTCCAGTGTGGGCAGAAGTAAAGTAGAGGTGTGTCTGGCTCCGGTGGTCAGAGCATATATGAATGAGAGTGTGGGACGGGCGCCTGGTATGAGGCACTTGGCTACAAGGTTGGCTGTCATATAACAAAATCCTATAACATGATTAATGGTACCAGATGGAAAATCAAATTTGGATCTGACTAATCTGCAAGATGGCTCAGTTCCATATTAATCACATGTTAGGGAAGCACTAAACTTTGTTCGTTATCTTTTGGAGCTGCTGTTTTAAATTGACCTGGACAGTGGTTTGTACGCAAAGCACGGCCCCCTCATAAAAAAAAAAAGAAAAAGAAAAAAAAAAGTAGATATTACTTTTCAGAATGCATCAAAATCCGACCTTGCTCATTTCAACACACCACGCGGTGTAACTTGATGCAAATTTATCCATATATCATGTACTTAAATGTAAGAGGACACATATGCTCACTTCACCTTATATTCTAGGGTGTTTTTTTTTTTTTTTAAATTGTTCTCCTTATTTACAACAGCATGCTGCAGCGTTCACCTCTCTCACCGCATCAAGTGAGGCACCTTGTCCAGCTCGATACCTTTAGCTGGCACGAGAGCTGCTGTGTTCAAGGTCCCACCATAACGTAAGAATTACATCTAATATTACATCAGCTTCAAGCATGTCCTCATACTTTGAGATGGGCTATTACGCTGTCACTGTTTGCGCAGGCTGTTTGTGTCTGATTGTATTTGCTGATCCGTCCACACTGTGTATGTCTTATTGGCCACGGAGGCCATTTTGTGGTTGCAATGTTATGTAAAGTATGTAGGGCGTCTTTGTCTGCCATCGGTCTGTTTGTTACAGTGATGACTGCTGGATTTGATGTATTGATTGTCATACATGTGGGGAGCAACACAAAAACAAGCTTGTACAACTCATGGGGTTTAACCTCATATGTGCAGTAATGATCAATACTGTTTTAGGCTATTTGATCTATCTATCTGTCTATCTGTCTGTCTGTCTGTCTGTCTGTCTGTCTGTCTGTCTGTCTATCCATCTATCTATCTATTGAATCAAATTTTGACCATCTCCCAGCTGAGGTGGCTCAAGATAACTTCAGAAATCTAGCTTCTTCCTACTGTCCTACAGCGCGTTAACGTTGCGATTTAAATCGCAATGACACAACTTGTAAGTCTTGAGCAATTATAAAACCTGCGCTGCCTCAGGAACAAGGGCTCCTGTTCTTGCATTTAAATGTCAAAACGCTGAAAATCATATAGAATTATCCATAGAGGATCAATAAAAGCATCTCCCACGTCAGGCTGGCTGAGGGTGAGCATAACGAGGCCATTTCCTGCACCGCTGCAGTTTAGTGAACAAAACTGCCAGTGGTCCTCGTTTGAGAGAGAAGAGAAATCTAATGGCCTCGGCTCACACACTGAGGGGGCAATTGCTAGATTATGGGTTGGTTTTCCTGAGACCTGTAAAGAAACCCCTCCAGAGCAGTAAGAACATCGCTGACTGCTTGCAATTTTGTTGTGCATATCCTGAATTGAGTGCAGAAGGCTGGGGGAAAGTTATTTTGTTTGATTAATCCCCTTTCAACTGTTTTGGCGGCAGAGGTGGAATACGTGTCAGGAATGGAAACCATCGGCATCCGTGGTGACTGTTAAGGGACGCACATGTAGAATTTGCAGCAACTGTCCTTCCCTGCATGACATTTAAACTGATTTGATGTTATTTTTCATTCATTATTCTACTTTTTGGGTTGTTTTCCTTTTTCTTCCTTTTACTATGCTCTTTGAGAACCTGTTCTTATTTTCAATGACGACCTCGCCCAGTGGCAGCAGAGACAATGCGAAACAAAAAAAGAACAAAAAAAACAAAAGAAGAAAAAAAAATCATTTCATACGCAACACATGGTGATAATATTGTAAATCGAAGGACAACAGAACTAGTAGCAGGCGCACCGATCCTTGTCTGTGTGCATAAACCTGGCCAATATAGCTGATTCTGATTCTAATGATGAAACACAAATCTACTCTCTTAATTTCTTTCCATATCTTTCGTTCAGTTCTATCACCGACTTTTGGACTCATTCGACACACAGGCGCCTCGAAATGAACGAGAGCACAAGACAGAGTCATCTATTTGATTGGAAAATAGTCTGCCCTCTAGATATCTGCCTACATTTTCACTCTCTGCTCGTTGTTTTTGTGCTCACCGTCTCCTGCCATGTCCGACCTGTCTGCTCGTCACCCCTGTTGAGTTCGCCGCTCATACTGATGCCTGACCTCTCGGCTGCCTCCTATCACTCATTATTTCCTCAGCATACAGCGAGTACAGCGTCTGGAGCCCGCGTGCCTTGTGTGTCCGATTATTTGCGCTGCCTTGTAGCCATAAAGCTCCGGTTCATACTTATTGCCTGCTTTTCTCTGTCCTATACGCTACTTGCCAGTTTGGGTTTGCTCTGTTTGTTTATCTGCTGGATTTGACCTTTTGAATATAAAGTTCATTATTTCATTCAAGTAGACATTTGATAAGCAGCCTTCTGGAATCGTGGATAAAACATGTTTTGCGACGCCGCAGCGGACTCAGCCTTTTGACCTTTGACCACAAATATCTTATCAGTTGAGCACGTCTACGTTGCTGGACGCCTAAATGCCTGCTGGATCTGAAAGGACATTCCAATTAGACTGCAGTTAGACTAATTGGGGGACAGTTACTTGTTTGATTTTTCCCTTTATACAGTGTAGTAAAAACACCGGGATAAAAATGTGTCACATTTGTGCCATAATGCATTCTAAGTATCTCAAAAGCATGAATACAGTTGTTCAAAATTATGTGTCCACAATGCAAATGTTGCAAATCCGCGCTGATTGTGTCACCCTGTGTAGGGAAAAGGTGCTATTTCAGTAAACTACCTTCGGTTTGCTGCTATTCACTGTCTATTGTGTGTCCATATGCATGCAATAGTGGGTGTGTGGGTGGACTAGAAATGAGGTCCCAGGACTAAGAGTACCTGATCAACTGATATGTGAATGCAGAGCTTTCAGAGATATGGCAATCATTATTTAAATTGCCTTGGCTCTTCACTCCCTCTTACTCCTCTTATCGGTAACTCCTTCCCAGTTTTCTATTTTGGTGTCTCTTTCCCCCTCTGTGAAGCTTACACCATGTTATCTTGCTAACATCATGCATGCACCAGACTAACAAATATCTCACAGACACCAAGTAATTCACAGTAGATTCGGGCAGAAGATAATCAGCCTGCATACAGAGCTTGATAATTTAGCTGATTTGATTTAATTAACATACAAAAAGAAACGAAAAGAAAATAACTTCATTATCACCTGCATTTTTGATTTTTTTTTTTTTTTTTGATGACCTTGTTCCATGTATTCTTCCATATATTCTTCAAATTTATTGTGGCGTGATATTGTACAGATTGTGGGTGGTTTTCAATAAAAGAATCTAGTTGTTCCTTACTTAAACAGCAGATGTTAAGCAGTGTACCTCCGGTGCACTTCTGCATAAAAAAAAGTAAATGTCCAAGACAAAACAAAACAAAAATAAAAACAAAACACAACTGCTTCAGCCAAATGTTTTAGTATTTAGGTCGCACTGGTTCAAGTTCATACTCCAATGCGGTGTCTAAGCTCTTTAAACCAAGAGCTCCGGCTGCAAACAAAATCTAAATAAATAAATTAATAAGTCTGGGTACAGCGTGACTCATCCGCCTGTCTATTCACAATGTAACGGAGTTTGTTTGATAATAAAGCCACTGTAGTTTTCAAATGTGTGGACTTTAACAGTGAAAAGACTGAAAACCAGATTTTACTGCATGTTATTGAAAAACGTTAACAAAGGAAGAACACCTGATCCATTAACTGTTTGCCTTCACTGTAACAAAAAACAAAACAAACAAACAAACAAAACAACTACACAAATGAACTATCCTGTTTAGTTTTTTACCGTACACTCTAAACCCTTTGTAACACCAATGTAACAGATTATCAGTTGATTATCAGCCTGCATACATGTAACACAAAGCTCAGCACTCAGGCAGAGGTACAGACAGAAGGTGACTATGTTTCCTACTGGCATATCACAAAAAAAAAAAAAAAAAAAAAAAAAAGGTTCACAAATTGATAGTGCAATCATCCTTGCTTTTCAGCTTCATTCACACTGAGACAAGTGGGTGTCTTGGCGGTCAATATTCATTTATTGATTTTTGTTTTGCAAGGATTGTGAGCAACGGGTTTTCTCGCGGCATTCAGTCTTAAGTTTTAAGTTAGTAAAAAAAAACAAAAAAAAAACACAGGCAAGGCAAAGTGCTCGAAATTGAGTGTTTTTGTACGTCTTCTAGTCGGGTAGCCTGCCAGGATTTGATGAATGTGGTGCACTTACCATCCGCAACGAAATGCTCAGGCACATGGAGGGTAACCTTGACAGTGAGGGGGCAGGAATCCTGCGTAGCATAGACAATGGCAATGACACATGTGCTGATGGTAATCAACGTCAGGTTGACCTTATTTAGAGGGCTGTGCGGGTGGCCTAGAGGTAGACAAAGAGAAACAAGGGAAAGGTGAATAGTTTGACAGAGGCTGGCTTGCTTTGATCAGGGTCTCGAACGTCATTTGAGCATCCTTGATAGGAAGCGGCATCTCCCTGTTTTGGCACATGGGGATTTAATACACAACATAAACTCAAACCTAAATCCCCCAATAAACTTTGTCAAAAGTAAAAGCTTTCCTCAATCCTTGAAGATGATTAATTGCCCCCTTGATTTATGAATCCAACCCAGGTTCAAGTTTGGCCAGCGTGAGTAAAAGATGACTTAAAGTGCCAGAGTGACTGCGGAACAGCCCGGAATCGCTTGCAGATGTGATATATGATCTTATTGCCACTGACAGGGTTATAGATTGGTTGTTTTGGTTGCCCTTTGGCTCTGTCGGGGTTCCCATTTCCAAGCCAGGATATGGAATGAAATTAGCCACTTAACCTCTGTCTACTGATATTTATCATGGAATAGGAGTCGGCATGCTGAGAGCGCAGGGCTGCTGGGACGCTGGGAGGGGTCTGGCGGCGATGGCACTGGTTTGGAAACAGTGTTGTGACTGTTCGAAAGAGAGAGCTTATTGTTGCATCTCTTGAAAATGTACCAAGCATGGAAAAAAACAAACAAACAAAAAAACAAAACAAAACAACAAAACACATCACACAGTGCCTCTGAATGAGCTGGCTTCAGAAAATCTGTGAACGGTTTCTTTGCGGAATGCTACAAAAGTCAAGCATGGGGATGAAAACACTGTGCTGTGGTAACAAGTGAGCGCTGCCCAGTGCACCATGGGAGGTCTGGTGGCAAAGATTGTGGTTTGTTTTAAAGAATGAAATAGCAGAGAATCCTTACTATCTAATAATGTCAGGCAGTAGTAAATTCCTGCGCTGGATAAATAATGTTTTTTTTTTTTTTTTTTAAGATCATTCCAGAATTGCTGGCGGTGGTTAAGAGATCAACTGATAGCTGAGGAAAAAAAACATCCAATTTGTTTCATATATTCTAAATGCAAATGGGTAAATGACCGAGTTGTTAGGCAAGAAGTTTGGAAGGCGAGTTTAAGGTCAAAATCTCGGAAGGGACAATGAATCATGCGTTGCACAGTCGCAATACCATGAAAGGACAAAAAAAAACAAAAAAAAACAACTACTCTCCAGGAGCGCTAGCCAGCAGCTAATCCCTTTGAGGTGTGGCTGGTGTCACTGGGGGTTGTGGAAAAGGTCCCTCAATTACCGTAAAAGCCTACTGAGTAGAGGGAAGCATGTGCACTCACGACGGCAAACATTTACTTTATGGACAAAAAAACCTATAGTCAATGCGCACACACAAAGAGACGGTGAATGTCAAGCAACCGCAAACATATATGACGAAAACACTTAAGGGCTTTTGAGTTCAAACTACAGTTTCCTTCTTTACTTTTTCCCTCTGCCCAGCCTCTAGCTAAAGCCCAAACTACTGGAAGAAGTCTATTTTCAAATGTGGAAATAAATTCCTGTAGTTAATTGCGATTGATATTCAAATCTGAAAAATTCTGTAAACAGCAAACACTGGCGCTATGTTTGCAGTCCAGGGGAGGCAATTCATGAATAAGCTGATTAGCCAATTAGGGAGCCCTGCCTGTAGGCTCGCGCGCAAAAGGGTATCATTTAAACTATGAAATGTAGTATCAAGCACCCTTTGTGAGTTGTTCATTTGGGCCTTGCGCTGTTTAATTATCTAAAACTCAAAGATGCAGCTCAAGTTGTTGCCTCCCGGGCTGTAAAATTCTCCTTCCCAAGAACATCGCTGCTACCACTAAAAAAGTATTTTGCTACCAACGGGGAACCATTAGAGGGGAGTTTGTGTTGAATGATGATAAGTAAAAAAAAAAAAAAAAGAAAAAAAAGAAAAAAAAAAAGTCCAGTCTATCATAACATAAATAGTGTGAAGTGAAGGTAAATTAATGCTTGCTGTCAAATTTATTTGATCTGGTGTGGCTTCTGTCACTGAGCTGTGCCGCGAAACTACACTTTTAACCCCACCGGGAACGTGTACGACCCGCCTTCTGCCTCCAGCTATACTGACAATTACAGGAATGATTAGCCTCATTTCACTCAGTCACTTCGAGGATACCACACCAACAGCACTTTCCACTTCATCAAGAACCTTCCCGGCAGTTCAAGTGGATAAAATGCTCCCCTTCTGTTCAAGCTTGTGCGTTTCCAATGGAAAACATTTCTAATAACACACAAAGACGCGCACACTGCATCTCACCTTTGCTGCGCCTCCGTCCTCTGTGCTGCTCTGTGTAAAACTTCATTTGGTTTTCGTCTTCAGGCTCTGACCCCGATTCTCCTTGAGGTCCAAACACACCTCCAGTTGCTTGCATGGAGGAGATAAGAGGGGTGGGAAAAAAAAAAAAAAATCATTCGGTTAATGGATTTTAGAACTTTGGGGGAAAAAAATGATCCTGAAAAAAAGAGGAAGATCATAACCGACAGGTTTATCAGATAATCAATAATTGGTAACTCCAGATATGGCAAAACTAATCACAGAAGGATGTATGATTTTATTTTTTTTAATTACACTTTAATCATCTCTGCATTTGACCCATGCACTAGTGCACACACACCACATGCATAGTTAGTAGTGTGAGCCGTTATCATTGCAGTGCCCGCGGAGCGTTTGCGTCAGTAGGTGCATTGCTCAAGGAAGCTTCAGCCATGTTTAAGGTGGGAGAAGCGCTGTCCTTCACTCCCTTTACTAAACATCTTTAAAAAATCCCACCCTAAAAATTATTCAAGAAGGTATTTATGGGGGGTTGTAATTACGGAAACAAAGAAGCGCACATTCTGTTGAAGTAAATTTAACTTTATGGAGCTGTGGAGGGACACCGGGGGAGTTTCCCCACTAAACTATCGCAGCAATCCCAATGAGCATTCAGTTGCAACACACTTTGCATTCCCAGTGATCCATGGGAACAGCTTAGCTTATTGGCCCAGTCCTTCGGAGACACTGTAAGCGATGCTGCACATTTAAGCAGGGGTTAAAGGCTCTGCGGACTCTTCACAATTACTTCTCCTTTCAAAAGTTCCAACAGTGGACAGCTACTGAGTGAGAGGACAAGCGGCGGTTCCTCCTGGCTGTGTGTGAAGCTTTGCTGTTGCTGCGACGCTGGATTTTTTTTTTTTTTTTTTTTGCTCCTATCTCAGTATTTTCACGTCCCACTGTGTATAAACTCAGCTTTTAAACTCAGCTATTAAGAAGGTACGATTTGCTTCTCCGCCAGCCCCCTTGTTTAATCTGTTGGCCACTGGTGGTAATTTGTCCACGGCTGCATCGGGTCTCTGGAGCTGAGTTTGCCAATCAAACTGGGTCACATCCCCAGTGTGTGTCGGTCTGTGTGCGTCTGTGTGCATTTGTGCCTGCGTGCCTGCACGACTGTGTTTCAGTCAACGTAAGAGCAAGAGTTAAGAAGCTTTGTTTGCGCCGCCTTGCCGCTGCAACATCAAAACATACTGCGCGTCCCTGCTAAACGCGCGGGGGCTGCCACGTAGCGATAATTGTCGGGGATTTGCGCTGCGTTAAGCCACCGCGGTTTGAATAAGTCATCTAACATAACCTAACACATGTCTCGGGGACTTAGGAAATAAAAGGGTCCACCGTGGAGTTTCTGTCAAATATGTGTATTACTGTACGTCACATGACCAGAAGTGACATAGCAAAAACTGATTAAGCCGAAGTCACAGCATGACAAGAAAGAAAAAAAAAAAAAAGACTTTATGCTAATACTGTCCATCTAGGTTCCTCATGCCTCATGCTTGTAAATATACTTTGCTTGTATAATCCCAGGGATCACAGTGATTACACTTCTAAGCTCCCGCAGTGGAAGGGAGATAAAGGACAAAGAGGAAATCAATGTTTTCTTTTGGCCATAACGCTGACTCTAAGATGAAAAGATTCACTTGTTAACAGCAAGTTAAAATAAGGGCGCCCGGCGGAGGAAAATGCACAAGAGGGCTGGTGTGTGTGAGAGACAAAAGAATTACGGCCACAGAGATGATTACAGGTCACAGCTGGAAAAGGTGTAAAAAAGAAAAAAAAAAAATGAAAAGAAAAAAGGTACATCACAAAATCTATAAGTGATGCGAAGATAAATGGATGGAGAAGTCCATCAACTCAGAACTGACTTATTACCGTTGAACCAACTTGGAATCAAAATTAATCTGACTAATCTGATGAATCTGTGGACACTGGTGTGTTTAATTCCACCGATGTGTCGCCGCCGAGAGGCACTTATTTGAAAGGCAAAAAGGATTTTTACAGAGTACGTGAGACTCGAGAGGAACATTCGTGTGTTTCAACATGAGAGAAGTGAAAAGACTTTTGGTTTTATTGTAACATCATGTGTGCCACCTTCATCAGCGTCTTGCCGCAACGCAGCTGTGTGTTAAAATGCAGTTGCTGACAGCTCGCAGATACGCTGACCGGAGGGCTGGCGGCATTCGCGCAGCATTCGCCCTTATTTTTTTCTTCTTTATTTGTTTCCCATTTTCCACAGGAAAACCTTTCTTTGCAGGTACTAGACACACTGGCTCAGTAGAGATCTTTAAATCGGTACCATGACCTTATACGACCTAACCCTCAATTATCAAATAATGGACTAAGCTCAAGAAAACGTCCAAGCATGAGCCAGTTTAAGAAGTGCTATAAACCAGGATTCTCACATATTGTTGCATGTTTCTTGATTTATCTTGCTTGTTTATTTTTTTGCGATGATTACACAGTCATCAGCAGTTTGATTTGCTGAGAGAGAGGGGGGGAAGGGGTGGGATTAAATAAACTCATTCTTCTGCCTATTCCTTCTCAGACATGTTGAGAATATATTGTTTTCAATCTTTTTAGATTTTTTTTTTTTTTATATGTGTTCCTCTAATATGTTGAAAATAAATGTTAATCAATTCATTCATTCATTCAATTCTCCCTCCAGCGTTTGACTCATTCAGATGTTGGATCTGGGCTTGTTCTCCATCAGACGTCCCTCAACCATCTAGGGTTTACATTCCGCATACATTTGTTGATGAAAGTGAAGATCACTGCTGTCACCTGTAATCTCCCAGGTCGCCACAGTTAAGAGGAAGTCGTGTGTGGCGCAGGCGCTGCATGAGGACACCTCAAACTTTTATATGCACTCTCATTAAGTATTATCTTTATCAGTAATTCTGTCATTGTTATCTGTTAATTCTTTGATTATTATCTCTGTACATGCGAAAACTATCATGGAAGTGGAATCCCTCCTCTGTGGCTCTTCCTTTTCCCCTCTTGATAACAGGGTTTTTGTTTTGAGCTTTTCCTGCTCTAATTGAGGGTCTTAGGATGAAGCTTGTCACTCATTAGATGGTAAAGCCCACCGAGGGAATGTAATTTGTGATTCTGAGGCAATGAAATAAAATTGACTTGACTGTCGCGATAATTCAGATGTAGGTTCTCGCGTCATGAAGCATCATCAAAATGATTTTGAGACTGATATTTTAGGGAAATTTGTTTATTTCATGCCTGATAAATCAATGTTTTCCTATTTTTTCTCTTGTTTCTGTTGTCATGCGAATCAGTAAGATGAACATCATGCATGGCATTCATGAAACATGCACACACAAATATTACTGTTCTTAATGATTTGATTCTACATTAATAATTAGCAAAAATGGGGGAAAAAAACCCAACCAATGTAGCATTGTGTGCAAAACTCATAGGTATGAGAGAGTCAAACAAAAGTGCATGGCAATGCCACCAATGGTAAAATAATAAACCTTTCTTCTGCTTAAATTGAGTTTGATGTAAAAAAAAAACACAGAACCCCCCCCTCCCCCCCACCCAAACTGTATGATTATCACATACAAAACAGAAAACTTCAAGGAATGTTGGTTCAGTGAAAAAAAAAAATCGGAGTAAAGAAAAAAAAAGGTGTGCTGTTAACAGGTGCATGTGAGTCATGTTTCTGCTTTTTTTTCCGCTGTGAAATATGATATTCTTTCGTACAGCAAAGTCCTATTAATATGGTCCGTCATAAAGATACAATGTGTGTGTGTGTGTGTGTGTGTGTGTGTGTGTGTGTGTGTGTGTGTGTGTGTGTGTGTGTGTGTGTGTGTCCAAAAAAAAGACTTACTTTCCACGGAGCGCATGGAACT
>CAAKHG010024532.1:7195-22062 GCA_901007715.1 Dactylopterus volitans
AAATAGAGTAAAACAGGGCCCGGGTGGAAAATTACTGGAAGTCCACCTTTAAAAAAAAAAAAAAGATTTTTACTCCTCTGTGTATTGTATCTAATGGCAAATCTTTTGCTGCTAGATTGTCATCGCACACATGTCGCTCTCACACTCGCTTCAATTCCTTCACCTAGTAGCAGCAAAGGATGCCATCTGCACAATGGAAGTAGGGGGGGGAGGTGGAAGAGGGTTGAATTTTTCAAAGTTTTCAAACGTTATTGCTTGATTTATTTATTTATTTCCATTTCGCGGCCCACCTCACACAATCTTTCCTCTGAACAGTTTACTGTATTTAGGTTACGCTGACTGTTTTTGTCGAGTGGGAATTGACATTCTTTGAAAAAGGCTTATAGGAACCTACTTTTTTTTGAATGCTCTCATCCTTACTATTGTCTGACGGATACCAAATGAATGGGGCATTGTCTCGATATGCACTGGACCACTTCAGTTGAACCAAAATCAGCATGTGTTCAATGAGTTTGACAAGACAGATGCAATGTAATATAACGTGCCTGTATTTTGCTGCAAGAGGGAGTTTATAGTACATGCATCTCACAACAACACGTGTTTAGCAAAGAGCAGTTTTTTTTGTTGTTTTTTTTTGTTTTGTTTTTGGGGTTGTTTTGAAAAAGAAAAAAAAAAATCCGCGAGGTATGTTTTTTTTGGTTCAAGACTAGATGAGTGTTTCTGTCCGATGTCCAAGTTTGTTTTTTCAAGATTTTTATTCATTTATTTAATTTTCTTTTCTTTTTTTTTGAGTTAAGGGCACGAAGAATCACTGATGTTTTTTTATTTATTTATTTTTTTACTTTTCGTGACATGATTTCAACAAACACATTACGCCCTGACTGAATTGAAAAAACTTTTTTTTGAGGAGGAGAATAAAAAGATTATCATAATATTGATAAAGGCACAAAGAATCACTGAGGTTTCTGCCTATTTTTATTTATTTATTTTACTTTTTGTGACATCATTTCAACGACAAACCCTGACTGAATTATAAGAGTTGTTTTTTTTAGTTGTTTTTTTTAGGAGAATAGAAAGATTGGCGTAATGAAAAGGGACACAAAGAATCACTGAGGTGTCTTGCCTTTTATTGTTTTTAATTTTTTTTGCTTTTTGCGAGATGATTTCAATAAAAATTTTACTGCCCGTATTGACTTTAAATAAATAAAATAAAAAAAAAACCCATAATTTTGATATTTCTGCCCAAAAACTTTTAAAAACATTCTCTCTGACGTCACAAACGACGCAATCATACAAGCAAACTAGCTGGGACACAAAGCGAGAACAAGGCTTTTTTTTTTTTTTTTTTAAATTTTTCCTTTTCTTTTTTCTTTCTCCAGGTTTTCTGTTGATGAAAATGTGCCTTTTATTTCTACAAAATGGTGTTTTTAATTGCTCTCTCTCTTCAAAGTGCAATAGCTGATCTTCAATGGGGCATGCCTGTTAACTAGAGGTTGTGTTTCGCCCTGCTGCGTGTTGCTGCTTGAGACTCCTGTTTTTCTCTCTCTATCTCTTTCTCTCACTCCCTCCCTCTCTATTATATATTATAAATGTATCATTTCCAGATTATGAATCTTTGTCAGAGAGAATCACACAAGAACTCACTATTTTGGAACAGGTATAGAGAAAACAAGCTAAACAAAACAAACAAAAAAGGAAATAAAAACAAAGAATCGAAGTCCAAATGATGTTTACAGATTTAATCTTTTGGTTGTATGGGTTTATCATTATTCTGTATGACTGTTGGCAATAAAACCGTGAATGTGTAGAATCTGTCTGTAATGATGACTAACATTTGGACGGTGTCGTCACAGTTTTTAATCTGAGGGGCTGGTTCAAACAAAGGATTAAAGAAAACACTTTTTTTTCTCGCTTTTAGGGATGTGAGAAGATATCAATACGCCTAAGTAAAGCGTCACTTGTGATACTGCGTCAATTCTCAGAAACTGATTTTTTTTTTCTTCTTTTCTTTCATTAGAAACTAGCATGCAAAGATTTGTGGCGCCGGCGGCTGTGCTGTTCTTGAAAAAAAAAGCAGAATCAAAGCGCATGAATCCACAAATCAGGACTCCGAAAAGGTCACAATAAACCACCTTGCTTACAGTATCACAATACACTGCATAGTATTGAGTCATAACCCCCTGTGTCGCATGGTACCTGCAGTATATGGCCACCCAGATATGCTTTTTTTTTTTTTTTTTTCATTTTGGAATTTTATTTGTGGCACTCACAGCTTGTACAACAAATTCTTAAATAAAAAAAAAAAAAAAAAGATTTGCCCTTGTTGCTCGGCAGGATCCACCTTGTACCAGCGCTTTCACGGGCACCGGTACCGGCACCACCGGTGCGCCGATGGTTCCAATGGAATCCGGATTTGACATCGTCATAAACATCAGCAGATCTCTAAACTTGCACATAAAGAAAAAAAAAACACCTGCATGACCTGATGCTACTAGAAAGAAGTGTTTTGGGCGAACTAACCCCTTAAGAGAAATGTAAAGTACAGAAGGCACCGTGCAAAACATGGCAGAAGTGCGCCCTCTGCTGGCCACAGGAGGTGATTCAGGTAAAACATCTTAACCCCTTTTTTTTTTTAAACTCTTATTTCCTCAAAAGCTAATATTTTGCATCGCACGAATAAATGCAGCTGGTTAACAGCTCCCATGCCGACATGCATCCCTTCAAGACTTCGGTTTACCTGCTTCATGCGTCCTACGTTATGGAAGCCCATGTCCGCCAGTAAAAGAAAAAAAAATACTAAAAAAAATAGCCTTGATAATAAAAATATCCCCATGGTATGTCATAATTATGAGACAAAAAGTCATAATTATGAGATAAAAAAGTCATAATTTTACTTTATCATAATTTCTACTTTTTTTATTAAGTAGAAATGAGATAAAAATCATAATTTTGACTTTTTATCTCATAATTATGAGACAAAAAGTCATAATTATGAGATAAAAAGTCGAAATCATGAGATAAAAAAGTCATAATTTTACTTTATCTCATAATTTCGACTTTTTCGTCAATTTCAACTTTTTATTTCATAATTTCGACTTTTTGATCTCATAATTTCGACTTTTTATCTTATAATTATGACTTTAATCTCATAATTTTGACTTTTTATCTCAAAATTTCGACTTTCTATCTCATAATTATGACTTTTTATCTCATAATTATGACTTACCATGGGGATATTTTTTATTATCAAGGCTAAGTTTACATCTTATTTTTTTTCTTTTACTGGCGGAAATGGGCTTCCATACTAGGTTGATTTAAAAAAAAAGAAAAAAAAAAAAAGACGTTCCTTAATTATCGTATAAAACACAAACGCGCGGAACAATCCCGATTCCGGCACAAAGGCGAGGATTAAAGAGCTTCTCTCTTCAACATGCGTCCTCTTGTATAAATACATCCCGTCGGCGTGGAGGATATCGACCACCATTAACTAACCAGCAGATGGCGCCCCGGCATCACCGGAAAAAAAACTGCAGCGCAAACTGCGGCCGCCTCATTTTCCGAACATGATGCCACTGCTGCAGCGAGCCAGGCCGTAGGAGTGGATCCACAAAGCCACATATCCAACATACAGTATCACAATAATATTGCTAATAAAACAGACTACACTACATGGGGTAATAAATAACTTCCACTGTTTGTCCTTAACGCTATTAATTGCTTTACAATCACTCATTCGTTAACGCCGTTTTTGCAGTACTATAATTGCACTTGTAATATTCCCTTGCTTGTTTTTTTTTTTTTTTTGTTTTTGGTCTGGTGGTCACGTCTGCTTGCCACAGAGCTCAAATAGTTTCCTGTTAAGACTAAGAGCTCCTTTTTATGATCTCGACGGTGACTCATGTCGAGTCATGTCCGGCCGTGGTGCGCTGCTGGGTCTAATCGCCAGTCTGATGAGCTCGCCGGTTTCCTAATGATCAGTTTATTTAGGTCGATCCGAACCCCCGATATCTGCGTGACTGCCGATTGTGCGGCGGCGGCTCGCCAGGACCACCCTCGCCTTCCCCCTCAGTCCTTTCCCTCCCCCTCGCGCGGGGTCTCCGCGGCCCTCCTGCTGGCTCCCGCCACCACCGCCACCTCGCCGTGAGCGGCGTCCATCTCCTGCTCCGCCTGCCTGCTGCTCTGCTGGTTCTGGTTCGGGTTGTTCTGGCTGCTCCAGGACTTGCTCCGGCTGTGGCTGGGCTCCAGCGACTGCCTGTTGGCGCTGCCGTTGGCGGCGGCGCTCCCCCGGCAGCAGACGCCGCACACCAGAGCCAGGAAGGCCCTCCTCATCTCGCGGCTGGCCAGGGTGTAAATGACGGGGTTCATGGCCGAGTTGAGGACCGCCAGCGCGATGAACCAGTCCGCCTTGTAGAGGACGGGGCAGCGCCAGCGCTGCTCGCAGGCCACATCCACCAGGAGCAGGACGAAGATGGGCGTCCAGCAGGCGATGAAGACGCCCACCACGATGATGACGGTGCGCAGCAGGGACATGGCGTGCTCCGAGTTGCTGTGCTTGCTCACCTTCTGGCTGCTGGACTTGACCAGCATGTAGATGCGGGCGTAGAGGACGGACATGGCCAGCAGCAGCACCATGAAGATGGTGATGCAGAAGGCCACGTACTTCTTGGTGTAGAGCGGCAGCACGGTGGAGCAGTCGGGCAGGTTGTCCAGGCAGTTCCAGCCCATGATGGGCAAAGCTCCGAAGGATATCGCGATCAGCCAGCAGGTCCCGATGAGCAGGAACACCCTGTAGTTCTTGTTGGCGTCGTAGGGCCTCATCTTGATCATGGTCAGGTGCCTCTCGATGGCGATGGCCAGGAGGCTGAAAATGGAGGCGCCCAGGGCCACGAACATGCTGCCCTCCCTGACGAACCAGAGGGCGGGCGACAGCTGCAGCGTCCTCTCGCCCGACAGCAGCAGGTTGACCAGGTAGGCCACCCCGGCCAGCATGTCGCACAGCGCCAGGTTGCCGATGAAGAAGTACATGCGGTTGTGGAACCTGTGGTTCCTCCATATGGCCGCCAGCACCGTCAGGTTCTCCAGGACGATGAAGCTGCACACCACCAGGAACGCCACGGTCTTGGCGTCCAGGGCGCCGGCGCCGGTGGCGGCGGCGCCGCTGCGGTGCTCCAGCTTACCCGTGTAGTTGTAGTGGAGGTAAATCTGAGGGTTGATCATCTTGGGGCCTCCGGCTGCTCGCGCCGGGCGTCAGGGGAGGTGCCTGGGGGGGGTCCGGCGTCGGCGGGTCCGGCGTCGGCGGGTCCGGCGGGCTCGACTGAGGCGGCAGAAGACGTGCCAGCGTTTAATGGCAAGCATCATTCATTCGAGTTGCTATTTTTAGCGTCACGGATTTAAAAGTTTACTAGAAGAATTCAACCAAAAGCAGCATTGCACCTTTCAACTAAATGCATCTTCAAATACATCTCGTTTGTTGACAGGGATTCTCGAAAAGTCGGGACCTGCTCTCCTGGACCCTCTTGTCGCGCGGGCTCTCAAGTTCGACTAATCGACGATCAAACAAACTCGGTTGCGATTAGTCGATCACCGAAAGCGTCCGGGCTCGCCTGGGCTCGCCCGGACCGACCGAGCGAGCGAGCGAGCGAGCGACCGACCGGGGCGCCACTTACCGGGGGATGCGCGCACTCTCGCGGGTTCGGCTGGGAGTTAAAGGCGCGCTGAGGGAGGACCATCGCACGGCAGCGCGGCCGGTTCTCCGCGACGCTCCCGGACACCGAACCTCGGCTCCTTCTCGCCCGCTGGAAGAGCGCAGATCATCATCTCTTTTTTTTTTTTTTTTTTCTTCCTCCAAACTCCGGAGTTGCCGACGGGACGGTGGGCTGGAAGTCACACCCCTGCTGCCTCCCTGCCTCCCTCCCTCCCTTCCCCGCCTGCAGCCTCCCTCCCCCCGCCGCCTCCCTGCAGCCTCCCTCCCTCCCTCCTGGAGGCTGCTGGAGGATCAGTGGAAGCCATGAAGGAACCTCAGAGACACGTGTAAACTCTTGCATCGTCTCGTTTTATCGTCTCTGCAAGGCTCAGTCGCAATAATATCTTTTATTTTTTTGTTTTTTCCCTTTTTGGGTGATGTTTTTTTTTTGTTGTTGTTGTTGTTGCAATAGAGGCACGCGTGCCCCCCCTGCGGCCATTTCATCTGAATTAGTCGGAAAGGAAGTGACAGAATAAATGCTGATCAGTAGCTTCACAAAAATGAAACAAAACAAAACAAGAACTGAGATAATGGGAACTGGAACGACACCCACGGAAGTTGGGGCGGCGAGCAGAAGCTGCTCGGTGTGCAGAAACGTGGCGGCGAACGCGGCCGTGAGCGGCTGCGATGCCACTCGGGGACAAGCGCGAGAAGGAGCCAGCGAGCAAAACAAAACAAACCAAAACCAGAAAAAAAAAGAAAAAGAAAAAGGGCTCTTGAAAGTTTACGACTGCAGCCCGCCCTTTGTTCTGGCCCGGCTGTCCTGACCTCGCGGTGCAGGAAGGATGGGCAGGGCCGGGCAGCGGCGAGGAGTCAGCGAGCGTCTTCCTGGGAGGCAGCGAGGCGCACGATGACTCTCCGAAATAGACGTGACAAACGTGGGACCTCCGCGCGGGGGAGGGAGGGGGGGGGGCGCCCGACCTGGGCCTAAAAGGGGCAGAGTGTGGTTTAAAAAAAACACACACACACACGTTTCATTTCTGAAGCGATGGCCCGCTGGATGGGCCGTCCGCAGCAGATGGAGAGCAGCGCCACGCGTCTCAGCAACTTTCCCCAGACGTAGCACATAGCGCCCCCCCCGCCCCATCAACAGGGGGGGGGGTTCCGAGCCGCAGGAGCGCGAGACGTCTTCCACGGTCGGCGGTTATTAACCCGCAGGAATGTTTTGTGTGGTTTGGGTAAACAGCCGCCGGGCCTGGCGCGGCGCCATCGGCATTGTTGCAGTCACAATCCTGCAGTCGTTTCCTGCCGCGGGCCGCGCGGTGCCAGCGGCGGCGGCGGCGGCAGCGGCAGCCGGTGGAGGGGTTGGGGGGGGTTAAAAAGAAAAAGCCCAATAGTCAGACTGGATGGACCCAGAATCTGGGACCAATCACACGGGAGCGGGTCCACGTGAAGAAGGCAGCTGGATTAACAGAGCGGGAACATGGTCGGAAAAAAAAAACAAAAAACGTTTTGGGGTTTTTCTTTTTGTGAAAAAAAAAAAAAAACCAGCACAGTGATGTGGGGCTCGCATCTGCATTTACATAAACTCCGGGGCCAAAAATGAAACCATCAGCAAGCACAAAAAAAAAAAAAAAAAACCCATAATATGGGGTTTGAGTCCTGCGTCCTGTGTGTGTGTGTGTGTGTGTGTGTATTCATAGACATGCTGAAGAGGAGCCTAGGCGGAGGGTTTTAAAAAAAAATTTTTTTTACGCTTTTCGCAGGACCACCGCCCTCAGCCGGAGGAGCGGGGGGCCACCGCGTCCTCCCGGCTGCAGCGGGACGGTCGCCGGCGTCCTCGGGGGCCCCGCCTGGCCTGCGTGTGATTCCCAGCCATTATAATGCCATATTACTTAAGAATAAACCTGCAACCCCTCATTTCGAGCGCCGGCGACCTCGCGGCGGAGCTCCCTCATAGTAGCTGCCGCCTCGCAGCTGGTAAAACCATCCCGCGGGGTGAGGGAGGGGAGGGGGGAGTTGGAGGGTAAGAAGGGGTTGGTGGGGGCTTAAAAGGGGGGAGTTTCCACCGCCGCCAGCCACGAACTTTATACTGTATACAGTTACTGTGTATTTAAGTCAAAGCAGAAATACGACACTGTGGATCTTCTCTCTTCTTGGGGGTTGGTGGGGGGGGGGCACGGTTTCGACGGTTTCGCGCCGGCCATCAAGTCAACGTTGCAGTAGCTGCCCTGAATATGCAGAGCGGGCGAGGTCCGGGCCCCGAATCAGGGCGGCGCCCCGGCGCTTACTCGAGTACGATACAGCTACTTTCCGTCACGATCGGGGGGGAAACGGCGAGTCTCAGCCGCCGCCCGTCGGAAGATCCTCCAACTTTATCCCCGGCGTGTAAGCAACAACTCTCGGCCCCTCTAAAACGTATAAAGGGTATCAATTATTAAGCAAAAGCAGCGCGCGCTCTCTTACCAATTATTACCGGGGGCAGGGTGGTGTGTGGGGGGGGGGCATTCATAATTGATCACGGCGCGATCCGAGCTAACGGTGGAAACTGGGGGGCGGGAGATAAGGGGCGGCTGCACTCGGGAGCGCATGAGCGCGGCGCGCAGGGCCGCCCGGGTTGGCTCGGGCGCTCAACCCGTCATTAGAGAGCGGGCGCTGGGGTCGGAGCCACGGGCAGCGGGCACCTCCGTGTGCAATTACGCCAGAGCCCTGCCTCTAATTTGGCCCCCGCCGTCTTAGCGGGCTTGAAAAACAACCCGGGCTGCGAATGTGAGGCGGAGAGGCGCCCCCCCCCCACCCTCCGTCCCTCCCGCCCGGTGGCTTTGTGGCGGCGAGTATTTCGAGGGCGCGGCGGCGGTTCTCGCATGCACGGCCCGGAGGACGAGCCTGGGAGATGCTGCTGAGGCATAATTTGGGTTTTAATCCGCCGGCTTCAGAGGGCCACACAAACAGAAATAGGCCCTCAGCTCGCTGCCGCCGCTGCTGCTGCTGCTGCTGCTGCTGCTGCTGCTGCTCTGGGCTTTTTTTTATTTTTTTTTCCTTTTCTACTTTTTCTACCTTTTTTTTTTCTTCCCTCCTCTCCTCGCTCTCGCCACGCTCTTGTTTTTCCATCTCGTTTGTTTCCACCCGCGATGAACCGGACGGTTCGATGACGCGCGAAAAAAAAACCTCGCCGATTGGCTGAGGTCGCTTGACGTTGAACGAAAGAGAAAAAGAAATTATGAAACCACAGTTTTCCCTTACTGGACTAATTCCGAGGGCTTCCGTGATAATTGCACGCTATCGCGGCCAGCGACGCTGCCGCCGCTACTGCTGCTGCTGCTGCCGCCGCCGCCGCCGCCGCTGCAGCATGTGAGCGAGCGTAATCTTTTTTTCGCCACATATGTTTGTGCGCACGGCAAATGATGATCATCAGGTCAGGTTACGAGATGTTGTCCAATGCAATACCGCAATAAAAACATTTGAAGTGCTGCTGTGGAGTGTGTGCGTGCGCGCGCGTGCGTGTGTGTGTGTGTGTGTGTGTGTCTCCTGGTGGTCCTTCATGGAAGCTAGGCAGCTCTCATAAAGAGCTTACTGACACAGACGTTTTGTGTTTCAAATGTGGTGCAGGCAGGTTTTAACTTCCATTCGACTGGCTGCTGTTTTTCCCCTCTCTCTCATGATAATATAGATATACTACTACTACTACAACAAGTACTACTGTGTACAGCTATTACTATAGCTGCTACTGCTAGAACTACGACTGCTACGTCAGCTACTACTACATACGGCTATTACTACAACTGCTACTGCTAGGACAATACTGCGACTATAGCTACTACTATGCATGACTAATGCTACGGCTATCTACTACTACAATGAATGACTATTAGTACAACAACTACTACTACTACAACTGGTACCACTACTACAACGACTACAACTACCACTACTTCTACTACTATTACTGCCAATACTGCTGCTATAGCTACTACTACTACCATTGCTACTACGACTACTCTTACAGTGCTGCTATTACACAACAGCTTTTACAGTACGGCTATTACGACAACTACTACTACAACCAGCAGTACTACTACTACTACTATATACTACTAGTATTATTACTATTACTACAAATACACAGGTACTACGACTCCTACTGCTACCACAACTAGTACTGCTACTACAACTACTGCTATGTATGACTATTAGTATAACAGCAACAACAGCACTTACTACTGCTACTGTTACTACTACTACTACTACTGCTTCTTCAACTACTACCACTACTAGAACTACTATTAGCACTACTACTACAGTACAGTATGACTATTACTACATCCACTACTACAACTATCACTACGATTCCTGTATACTACTATGATTACGACGAATACACAACAACTACTACGACTACTGCAGTGTAGCTATAAATGTTAGCGGCGTTACCGATGACATGTTTTAATCGTGGGCTCTGCATTTTCGGTAAATTCAAACCGTCGATGTAAATGAGTTTTGGTAAAAGCGAGTTAGCAGGAAGCTTCTGCAAATAAGTCAGATGGAGGCAGATAGTTTTCACACCGAGTGAGGACGAGGAGATGCAGTGATTGGCTTAAGGAAGTGGACACTGCTGCAGTATGAACTAATGTGCACTGCAGTACTACTACTAATTAAGTAGTGCTAGTATTACTTCTACTGCTGCTGCTACATCTTCTACAACAACTACTCCTGCTACTACCACTACTACTGCTACTACTATGTAGAACTATTACTGCAAGGCCAAAAACAACAACAACTACAACGACTACAACCAGTACTACTACTACCACAACTACAACTTCTATTACTACTACTACTACTACGATGTACTACGATGTATGTAATACTGCTGCTATTATTTTTGCTTTTACTATTACTTGTACAACTATTACTATTTCTTCTACTACTGCTAATACGACTAGTACTAGCACTACTACTGCTTTTATGTAGTACTAATAATATTCCTATTACTACGACTACACAAGAACTACAATAACAACTACTACTACTATTATGTACTACCACTACTATTATTACTATTACTTATGACAACCACTAATATTACTACATCAATTACTGCTACTATGTACAACTATTACTACTACTACTACTACTGCTACCAATCCTACTACTGCTTCTATGTATCACTAACAATATTACTATCACTACAACCACACAACAACTACCACCTCAATGTACAACAACTAGTACCACTACTTACTACTGCTACCTCTACGACAACTGCTACTACGGCTAACTACTACTACTAGCACCGCTGCCGCTACTACGACTACTACGACTACTACAACTATATCATTCCGTCAGTACTGAATGTAAAATGGCTTTTGATTGGCTCCCTGAGTCTGGGAGGGGCCCAGTGCCGTGTTACACGTGGTGGCGGGTTAGGTTAGGATGAGGTTAATTAGAGAATGCGGGCGGGGGCATTGAATGCTTAACTTGTTTTTACCATTTTTAGATTTGGATAAAATATTATAAAATATATACAAGAAAAAAAGCCCAAAAGTTAAAAGAAAAGTGGGGAATTTTTTTTTAAATATTTTTTTCTTTAAAAAGAGTTTTAAAAGGAGTGGAGGAAAAGAATGGTACATTTAAAGATACCCTAATATTCGAGACTGGTTAGGGTTAGGGCACATTTTCTGGGATGGTTAGGGTTAGTCGCAGTAGGCCTTGGGTAAGGTCAATACTTGGAAAAAATCCATATCGGGTAAGTTTCCCTTAGGAGGACCTTGGTGTCAGGTAAGCAGCGTATTTTTTTTGCTCTCCATTAGTTTTCTCTGTTCTCACTTTCTTCTTTTTACAAGTTGCCAAATTTGTTCCCGGCAGGAAAAAAATTAACTTCTTGGTCAAAGACCCTTTAAAAGACCAGTTAACGAAGAGAGGAGGAGAACAGGTAAGTAATTAGAAGGAGCGAAGGTACTTTTCCTTCCATGGGTGGGGTTTGCAATAGGCCTTGGGTAAGGTCATATTTGGAGGAACCCATATCAGGTACGTTTCTGTTAGAAGGTTAGGGTTAGGGGTAGGGGTAGGGGTAGGGTTAGGGTTAGGGTTAGGCTTATGGGTAGGGTTAGGAGGGTTGAGGCTCGCCTTCACACTGCTGGGCTGCCGCTCATCCCAGCGCACCTGAGCTGCATTAGGCCTCCGGCGCGGCGGTCTCCTTCTCCTTTAGCTTGAGTGCAGCCCCAGTGGCCTTCCAGGCAGTTAACACGAGTGAGCGGCAGCCGTCTACTTATCGCGCCGTCCCACAATGCTCTTCTCCCCGCGATCCATTACGCGTACTCTACCCTACTCAGGGCTCGCTGTATCGATGTGCAACAGTCGCTGGTCGTTGACTGCTGAAAGGATGGCTGTTGTAATGCTTTTTTAACGCTGTAGCCTATGAAGCACAAACTTCACATGGAGCCATAACATCCATACGTCCGTTATGTTTATCGGTGGTTCACTCGGCTTTTCTCCCTCTGCCCTGTTATCTTTTCCTCTGTGGCTTCACCATATTTAGAACACGTTGGGGGGGGGGTAAAAAAAAAAAAAAAAAAAGATTTTCGAGTGGACGCTTTAATATTTTTGAGCTTGTGTCGTGTGTTTTTTTTTTTTTTTTTGGCGTTCGTCAATTCACACAGCAACACCACTTCAACCCACGTGTCTAAATTTAGCGGCGTGCCCACACCTGCACTTTCACTCTCGTTCCAGCGGGGAGCAGAAAATATGCTTTTGTTATCCCAGCCCGGGCTCCGGTTGAGTCACCGCGTTGCAGGTGAGCCGCTCCTGCAGCTCCAAACGCACCGACGGGAGTTTGAAGGGAGTCTGTCGTCGCAAAAAAAATGTGCCGATACGAGTGGCCGATACGGGGGGGGCCTTTTTTTTTCTGCCCCGTATTTACCTGCTTCGCCCTCATCTGACGGTGCTAACGACCACTAGCCTGGATCTCAAACTAATTATGCTCCAAAATGTCTGCACGACCTCAGAGAGCGTTTAGTTTTAGCTAAAAAAATTTGATCGGACGCTGGATCGATGTGCTGTTTTGTGTCGTTGACATCCGCTGGACGGCAATGTGCTGTCGCAGGTGTTTGCGCACAATATCACATTTTATGTTTTCCTGCGTCCGTCCTCACACCTCAGAGGGGGAAAAAAAATTTTAAAAATGAAGGATTAAACTGCACTTTTCACTCGAGCCCAAATGTAATCCAGCTGAGATTCTGACTGACTCCTCCTGAGAGCCTCACGCAGACGCACGATCTCTCTTTGCTTCCTGGTGGTGGGATCAATACAGCTGCTCTTCAGCCAGCAAGGAGCTTATCAAGATGCGCCGTGAGTGAAAAGGAAAAGCAACTTAACCGCCCTTATTAAATGTCGATGTGCATTAGGCTACGCTACAAACTGGAATACCACCTGATGGGACTGATGCTTAGCGCGGATGTTTTTTGATCAGCTCCTCCCACGCCCACATGTTTCAAAGCATCAGCGAAATTCACACTCCAAGCAAACGGGCAGTTGCGTATGACCTTTATTTATTTATTTATTTTTTTCCCCAGTTGATCCACTATTGCAGCGGTCCCCAAACTGTGGCCCGCGGGCCGAATACAGCCCGCCTCCACATTTGGCCTGGTCCCCCTGGACAATACGAGACTTTGATTTTTTTTTTTCATATACAGTGTATGACAAAAATATAGGAGCACCCATTTTTAGGGGATAAATTATTTTTTTAAATAAATAGTGTTATTATTTAGTTCCTGACTTTTTTCTGTGAAAACCCAAAGAGGGTTATTTGATTATTATTGATTTCATTAATATTGTTGTTTTTCATTTGCTGACTCTTTTTCTGTGAAGAAAAGGGTTATTTGGTTATGTGCGGCTTTCTGGAAAACCCCTGCGATCGTCACATTTTTTCTGTTCCAAAAAGTTCCAAAAAGTTTGGGGACCCCTGCACTGCTGGCTCCATATAATCCATATTTACCATCATCAGTTATGATAAAAGCATTAAAACTGCTGGAACTATTAAAAAAAAAACAAAACAAAACAGGGAAACGGCCACAGCAGTTTGCCATCGGTCCACACGAAAGCCCTGAAAATGCTGGTATATCCGTGCCAGGCCTGCAAGTGGCGCTGTAGCGCCGCCACAGAGGCACACAAAAAAACAGAGAAGAAAACGCCGAGCCAGCACATTAAAACTCTTGCGACGCGAGCAAACACAAGAAGAGTTGAGGAGAATACGGCATCGAGTACGAGCGCGCGGAAGATTTTGCTGCAAAAGCTCAGCAGCGTCACGGTGGATGTAACATCCACATGCTGAAAAAAACAAAAAAAAAACATTGCCTCCGCACGGACGGCCCCTTAAATCAGCTAAAATCTCCTCCGAGCGGCTAGCCGGCTAGCACGCCCCCCGATGGCCGACGTCTTTGCCACAAAAACACCGGCGTCTTTGCGGCGACGCATTTCACCCATCACTTCCGTCAGCTCGCGTCCAAACCGAGATACTTACGTGCGTTAGATATTGAAACCAAGCGGAGCGCGGGCGGCCTTTGAGGCAACTAAAATGCAACAGGAAAAAAAATGAGGAAGCTAGAAAGCGAACTAAACGATAGCGATCGCATCGTCTGTCTGATTCCAACCATGTGGTCATTTTTTTTTTTTGGCACAGCGTGTTCACACGTGGCCTCACGACCAAAGGGAAGAAAACACGGGTGCCAGTTTGCAGAAGAAAACTTGGCCGCACACTCGAAAAAAGAAAAAACAAAAAAAAAAAAAGGTGCCAAACGCCTGTCAGGTGACCTTCATGGTCGTGGCTTTGGTCGCGCGAGGTGAACCGGACCTCGGCCGGCAAAGGCGCCGAAAGAGTTTGAATTCTAAAGAGTGAAGAGGGCAACAAATCTTTCACTTAGTCGAGCTTAGAGGACGTTTTTTCTGTCCTTGAGTGGTTCGGGAGCGTGAGCGAGGGGTGTCCGAGTGTGCAGTTGTGACGGGCGGCGTTTTAAGAACTGCATCTTAAAAAAAAAAAAAAAAAAAAAAGTGATTAAAATGCTATAAAATTAGAACGAGTTTCCCCGAAAGAGAACAAAACCTTTTGCGCGCTATTGCCGACTCATCTTTAAAAATAGATATGAACCCAGCTAAAGAAGAGCCGCTCCTCCAGGAGGCCGCCGCCGCC
>CAAKHG010024539.1:11509-22024 GCA_901007715.1 Dactylopterus volitans
CATCTAAACTCGACTCTCCCATGGACAAAGACCCTCCCACACACACACACACACACACACACACACACACACACACAGAGTCATGTTTTCATCACTTCATTGGACATTACACTGACTTACATTCATTTTCTGGATTCTGCACTCCATGGATGTTTCACTCATATATACACTGTTGACTGTTGCACAAGCATGTATTTATTTATATACACGCATGCATATATTTATATATTTATATACATGTGTATTTATATACACACTTGTACATCGTGTATATCTTGTATATCTTTTATCTCTCCATACCAGACACCTTAATACGTCTTCACCATGACAACAGTAGTAATCACTGTCCATTTAACATTGTAGTCAACTGCATCATGTTATGTTTTGCTGCTCAGCCATGTATCAGGTACGAAGCATTTACAGGGCACAAGAACAACAACAAAAATAGTAATAGCTTTGTTTATATATTACATTTGTTATGTGACTTAGTTAGGTCACCCTTAGTTTTCGACAAATAGTCATCAATCAGCATTTAAACTTTTGGATGATAGTAGGTCATTGAAGGGAAACAGAATTTAAAAGGAGGGATCTGATTTTGAAAAGGTAGTTATGGTTTTCTGCTGCAGGGACATTGCAGAGATTTACATAATTCTGAAATAATGGTTTGTGATGGTGAAGGAAGGCATAGTGGAGTGTGGCCTGCAATGATGGTTATATTCATCATTGCTTCATTTATTCAATAATTTCTAGTGCCCGATCTGGACAAGGTTTTTCCCCCCAACTTCGATGCTTTACTGAGAAATTCTACACACAAGTCTGTATGTTGATTCATACATTCAAAATAAGCAATTAAAATTGCCTTAACTGAGCATGCACAAAGTGATGTGGTATTTCTCCATGTTTCTGAATCACTGTGGATTTATGATCTGTAATGGAAGCCCTGTGCTGCTGTCAACACACAGTATTAACTGATGTGGATCTGTGCGAGTGAAATAAATTGAAATTGATTTTTTTTTCTTCATTATAATTTTCATCTTAATGAATCATTGAGTCAACAAAATGTCATTATATTTAAAACGTAATCGGTCAGACTAAAAGCCTCATGTCTGGTGCCTTTACTGGAACTAAAAAATACTTAGACAGCTGCAAAGTAGGTCTACTATGAGGAGATATTAAAGTATTGCAAAAATATTATCAATCAATTCATGAGAGGAGCAGAAAAAAAATCAAATTTGCTGTTTAATGGGCAAAGATGTGCAAGATGTGATTTCCATGAATTGCAAATGTTATGTGTATTATGGTGGCTGGGAGGGGGGGGACCTTACAAATGCAAATTTAAAAACATCTAGCAGTTCCATGCCCACCTCTTCAGTAGAGTAGCCTTACCCATAATAGCCCAGATTTCATTGTCCTCTGCAGACAGAGCAAGAAGATGGACTATGTAAAAAAGATCACCGTGGCAACAGGAGACTGAATTTAAGAAAATGGGATGGTGAAGGCTGAGGGCTAGCCTAATCAACGCTGCACTCTCAGTAAATTTTGTACAAGAGGGCACTTTAATCCATGAAATTACTGAGTGACGAATGGAGACAAGCAGGCAAACAAGGGATTAGATATGATGACGAGGTGTCAGGATTTATGTGTTTGTGCAAGTGCACATAAATTGTAGAATTAAACACCAAAAGATTATGTGAAGGTTGATTGACGGGAAATGAGGAAGTGTTTGAATAGGTGAAGATCAAGATATAAAATGTGGTGAAGAGGAAAGGTCACATTATTAACTCTATCATAAATCCACAAAATTGCAGTTTTATGGCTCCACTTGTTAAACTCGTATTTCAGGCAAATCTAGGCCAATGCTTTGCTTTAATAAGAAGAATAGTAAAATCCCCACAGCCTCACCCTCATGCTTACATTACATATTAGCATGTTAACAGAAAACGTAACATGCTTACAGTTTGCATTAAAACGTAATCACAAATGACGAACTTTAATTTCTTTTTTCTTTTTTTTTTTAATATTATCTAAACCTGTTGGGTAGCTATGAAATAAAACTCCTAGTAGTGCTCGCGTCAATATGCTCTAAGAAATATGCCTTCAGCAAATTATATCGAAATTCCAATAGCTGTTGAGCTATGAGAATTTCTCCATGTTTCAATAATCGTTGAGTTGTACTTGATTAACGTATATCCACCGTGCCAGCATGGCCAGAACATCTGTTCACAAGGACAACACATTCCCAGTAATTCCCCATTTCCATAATGCTGTACGGTTCCTGTTTTCTAAATAAAACGAGGTAAGGTCTCTAGGACCCTGCAGAGACAGTCGGCTTTGGTCCTGTTTCTCGCTGCTTTCTGCTCCATCTCTGCAGTCACTGTGTGTGAGTGGAGGGGGAAATCAGAGGGTGAACTGGTGCCTTTGCAAGCACTTACATCAGCATCGTTGCTCAGAACAACCTCTGCTGCCACAGCTGTAGTCATCCAGAGAGAGAGAGGATGTACAAGGCAGATCAAGGGACGGGAAGAGAAACGGGGGGGATGTACCTCAGCAGCATTCATAAGGTACAGTGATTTGAGTGTGTACCTCAGCAGTGGGAGCGAAACCAGGTTTTCATCCTCAGAGACCAAAGCAACAGACAGCTGCATCAGGAAATATTCTGATTCAGGAACATAATGCTCGCTGTCCTTCTCTGCCTTTCTTCTCCATCACGCTCCCTTCCTCTCGCCACATTTTGCTTTTGCTCACTCTCATTCTCAACATCTAATCTGATGATTATATACTGCTGGGTGCAACGAACAAATCAAATGCAGTTGTAATATGATCTGTGATATCATATGTGAGCCTTGCTTTATACAGTGGGTCTAATGGATTAATGATTAATGTCTAAATGAGTAGGCGGTAAGACATGACTAAACCAGGCAGGAGGGTTTTAACTAAACTGGGAGTACCCTTATGTGTGATTTAGAGACACTGCTCAGTGAAGGCTACCATTCATAGGTGATGAGGGATCTTAGAAATCATTGTTACCCAGACTGCTATTATTATAGACCGCAGACAGAGCAACCTGGGGTTTTGTTACATCTGTGGCAGAAGATATTTATTGCAACTGGATTTTCTCCATATGACACACACCAGCAGCTCCCAATGTCTGCACAAGCTAGGCACAGCTAGGATGCACACAGCCCCTGCATCCATCCTGTGTCATCCACGTTTACGAAATCAAACTAATCTGGTGTGCCGCCAACGTGTGATATTAATCCAAAGGGTGTAATGTGATGTTTGTGTGATGCGCAGTGTGTCTATAAGATATAGGAATGTATGCACATTCCCATGTGTGAATCTCTCCAACGGCTCTGCAAAACAGATGTCATAATTTCGATGTGTCATATTTTAAACAGTGAAGTCTCCAGGATTCATACCAAGAGGTCAGGGTTTTCTCCGCGGCACACTTTTGCAAACAGAAGCACATGCATTTGATCTTGGAACTGTGTGCACGCCATATGCACAGTGGCCAGGCCTTGTAGAAGTCAGCGTATGAATTTGTGTCAGAACAAGTATGCATGCACACACCCTGAGTGCACGTATTCAACAGGAGTTTTCGCAGCCAGTGTGGACACAGTGGAAGAGGCCTATTACCTATTCAGCGGTAGGATCGGTTTAGGGGAATAAGCTTGCACTCATGCGTTGACAGGATGTATGCTCGACAAGTATTTATAATCTGCAGCTCACAGGGAAAAGACCAAGCTGGATTTAGCTTTGATGTAAATACAACTGTGAAAACCATGACCTGAAATCATTTACTGGCATATTTCCATTTTTGTCTCATGACTCAAAAGTGTTGTTTGGTCATGATGGCTTGGTTTAAAAAATTGCAACCAAGCGGTTCAGTTGTGCAGGATAACTTGAGATTCGATTCTCAATTGATTTTCTGCTCATTAGCCTCAGCTCCTTTCTTAAAAGATGGTAGAAATCCATGCCTTTAATACACCTTTGATTATTTTTAAAGTAAAATCACCTAATAATAGCGGGGCCAAAAGTGAGCCTTAACATGGCCAAATGACGATGATACAAATGAAAATATAAGTGCGCACATGCTTGCAGTTCATCTTGCTTTCTGTCTTTCTCTTTCTTAAGGTGGGCTGCGACTGATGGCAGACACGAAGATTTTGTAAATGAAACCGAATCATAAAATTTGAACGCCCCCACGCCCCACCATCATGTCATCCTCTGAACTACAGGGCAGTTTTTGACCTCATTTTCAAGCTTCTGATCTCTGGCCGTACTTCCTGGCAGTGAAGGATGGGTGATGGGCCAGTGACTGACCCTGCCTGCCTGCCTCATCCCACCCTTCAATGGAGCCAATGTGGAACTCCTCCCACCCACCTCCACAGCTCATGTCCAACATGTCTGCCTCCTCCCTGCCCGAAGGCTGGGCTCTGTCCCAGTCGCTAGCCTTGCTGGCAATGCTGCTCATGGATCTGCTGGCTGTGGTGGGTAATGTGGCTGTCATGGTGGTCATTGCCAAGGCTCCACAGCTCCACAAGTTTGCCTTTGTCTTCCACCTGTGCTTGGTGGATCTTCTGGCAGCCCTGGTGCTGATGCCCCTTGGCATGCTCTCAAGCCGAGCCTTCTTCGGAGAGACCTTGTGCCGGAGTTACCTCTTCCTCAGTGTGTGCCTGGTCAGTGCTGCCATCCTCTCTATCTCCGTCATCAATGTGGAGCGTTATTACTATGTAATACACCCAATGCGCTATGAAGTGAAGATGACTGTTGGCCTGGTGGCTTCGGTGCTGGTGGGGATATGGGTCAAAGCCCTGGCCATGTCAGCTTTGCCGCTGCTTGCTTGGTTCCTGCAAGGTGGAAGACCTCCTCTTCTAGAGAGTAGTGGGGTCGGTGGAGGGGCAGGAGGAGGCGTTCCATCTGCCCCTGCTCAGGGTCACAGGCGCTGCTCCTTACACTGGACAGGCGGAGGGTCGAACCGCTTGGCCTTCATGGTTCTCTTTACACTGATTTATTTCCTATGTCCACTCCTGGTCATTATAGTTGTGTACTGCAATATGTTCAAAGTGGCTCGGGTAGCAGCCATGCACCATGGGCCTCTCCCTACTTGGATGGACACACCTCGTCGCCAGAGGTCGGAATCACTAAGCAGTCGTTCCACGATGGTTACCAGCTCTGGGATGGGGACTGGGACAGGAAGAGCGACTCCACAGCGCCCCTTTGGGGGAGGAAAGGCGGCAGCAGTGTTGGCGGCAGTAGGTGGGCAATTCCTTTGTTGCTGGTTACCCTACTTCTCTTTCCACTTGTATTCAGCGCTGGCTGCCAGTCATCCAGCAACACTGGCCTCTCTAGAGGAGATAGTCACCTGGATTGGCTACTTCTGCTTCACCTCCAATCCCTTCTTCTATGGTTGTCTTAACAGACAGATCCGCGAGGAGCTGGGTAAGCATCTGCCTTGCCTGTTTCGTCGGGCAGGGGTTGAGGCGGAGGACAGATTGCCCAGTCGTGAAGGATCCATAGAGGAAAATTTCCTTCAGTTTCTTCAGGGTACTGCCTGCAACTTGGATCCTCAAAACTCTCATAGCACCTCCAGTCCTAAGGGGGAAGCCTGCTGCCCTGTGGCTCAGTCCCTCCCACATGAGCCGGTACAGCCCATTGATTTCCGTATTCCCGGACAAATAGCGGAGGAGACTTCGGAGTTTATTGAGAGTGAACAGGCAAAAAACAACCACATATATACAGACAATTAAGTTTGGAATGTCTATTTTCTGAAAACGATTCAATCATTCAAGTATTCAACATCATTGCACTTTGCCTCATCAATTTTCACCCTCATCTTTGGAAATCCATGAAAATGAGGATGCAGTAAAATGCAATTGTGTCAGATGCATCCCAAACTGTTGTTTGTGGACAGGAAAATTACTGGTAGAATTTAAAAAAAAAATGGCTGTATTTTGGCCTTCCACACAACCACTCAGCTCTGTACAGTAAATGACTCAGTGAATTATTATTGATGTAACTTATTATTAAAAGTTTTTTAATTGATTAAAAAAAAAAGCAACAACACATGCATTGTGTGTTTGATTCTCGCCATAAGATGGTGGGAGAGTAGATTTCAGAATTAGCTGTTTTCAGAGGAGCCCATCTGAACTCAGATTAACTGAAGCACTTGCAGACTACGTCTCTATTAATTACATTTTTATTGTGCAGTGATGCTCTGCTGTTGGATGAATTGCCTTTGGTATTAATAAATGACTAACTGTAATAATGCTGCCAAATCAATCATCTCCAAGAGTCTGGCCTTTTGATTATTTTTGGGGGTTTTGTAAATAATAAAGTTAATGGCAAATAAAGTAATGTTACAGAAGATAGCAATAAAATACACAAAATTATGACCACTGAGCCGGACCAGCTGAAGGACTTGTCGCCACTTTTTGATTGGTAGTTGGTCTGTCATCAGTGATAATGCCACTCTGAACTCTCAAGTCATGATGATCATACGGGATTAGGAGGTGTATATTTTGTGGCCTGACTTATAAAAATGCTACACGTTGTTTACAGATAAACTATTCTTATTATTTTTGTTCTCATTTCTCTGGTGCTGGTCCAAACACACGCTTGTCTCAACATACTCTTTCCTTGACTTTATAACTCATCTTAAGGGTTGCGCATCCTTAAGCCATGTGATCTATTTATCATTGTACATGGATGTATAGTAGATCTTAAAAATCTGTGTTCTCTTGACGCACAGTGTTACATTCATATATGATTCTTCTCCTCACATTGTTTGATGTACCAAACCGGGTGACATGTTTTGAAAAAAATTCTCAGCGTGAAGTGTGTATATCACTCAGTGCAGCCTTTTTTTTGTTTTTTGTTTGTTTTCATCAGTGTTTGTGTTATGAATTTCCTTGCAAAGAGGCTGATGTATTTTGACCTGTATGCAGTACCTGCCTTCTTTGTGTGGTTTTCAACTGTGGAGATTATAATCTTGCAAGAAAAATACATTTTGATTGTTCTTTGTTTTACTTTCCTGCTTCATCAGGGTTTAAACGGTACCTCAGAGGCAGAAAAAAAATTATTATTTTTCAGTCTAATAATTCCATTTCAAGTATGATTCCTTCTGCCCACTATTTTGATGTTATAAGAGGATTTGCGTTTTTATTGAGAGGGTGCAGGCTTTGATAAGTTTTTCAGCTTGAGTTTGACAATGAGTTGAAGGAATATTTCGTACGTAGGTAAATGATGACTATACATGGAAATGTTTTATTGAAATAACAGCTCCTTTCTTAATATGGATACAGGGTTTTTATTATATATTTTTTTGATGTTTTTTTTTGAGTAACAACGCCAGTCCAAAATCTAAACAAGCTTGATATGTTAATCATGTCTTAAAAGAAGAAAAAGAAAACCCAACTGTGAATGACGTGGAACGTTTGTGTTAGGATTTTCACTTGTTCAGAGATACTTTTTTATGCTGTGATCAAAACATAAGAATGACTTCCACTGTATGATACAAATGTGCATAGAAAACACACAGCTAAAATTCAAGTGAGGAAAAACTGTTGTAATAAAGAGTTTCTATGTTTGTAAGACATTTCTGCCGCATTATTCTCATAAATGTTTGCACGGTGAAAGTTGCTTCACATTTAGGATCTTTATAGCCTGTTTTACTCAGCACTGCTGTATTTGTACTCTGCAGTTCACCCTTCTTTGCTTTGATACTCAACTACAGAGAGGGAGGGAGGGAGGAAACAGTTCAAACACTCTGACCTTAAGGTAACATTTACAGCTGAAAGGATAGATAGATAGATAGATAGATAGATAGATAGATAGATAGATAGATAGATAGATAGATAGATAGATAGATAGATAGATAGATAGATAGATAGATAGATAGATAGATAGATAGATAGATAGATAGATAGATAGATAGATAGATCTCACACCTCAACGGATGGATCTCAGTCAAACCGCCCCCAGCTTTGCCACGCACTGCCATCCCCATGGCAATTATTACCTAGTGACATTCCTCAGTGCCGTGGTGGGTGGTAGGAGGAGCCAGCTCTATTGGGAATCCAACAGGACGAGTATTTTATTCTGTAAACGCTCATTCTTTGGCCTCACGTATTCCGCTGCACTCTTGCTTTCAGCTCGGCCTCCGAGGTGTTTTGTTCTATTAATGTTGCAAATAATTCAGACTTTTATCTAAGCATTTTAAATACCTATTAACTTCAAGAAAGGAACATTTGCTGACAAAAACCAGTTATTATTTGAAATGAAGTCAGTCTGATGGCCCGATGAGACTAAGAAATGCAAAGCAGAGGATGAAAATTTGTTGAAACTTTGTGTCAAAGGCTAACTGCCAAAATGCAAATGGAGCATGACGCGTTCTTGTAGAAGATTTCAGAGTCGAGGACAGGTACGATTGCACCTGTTTATGTTGACTCATCTGGCGGCCACAATTATCCACATTTATTACAAGTGAAGAAAAACACCCAGGCTGCAGTACAGCAGTCAGGGGTGAACACAAAGCACTTATCTATTCAATAAGACAAAGTGCAAGGAGGTCTATTAAAGAACGTGCTCATATATGCGAGATATTGTGGCTCGATCAGTGCAAAGAAAAGTGTCAAGCATACATTTTATGTATATGCACAGCGTGGTTGCAGGGGGGCAAAGGTCATTTGGCGAGAGTGAAGTGATGAACAATGGTCTGCAGAGTGTGGGTGTACGTATACAACGTACATGCTGTGTGCCTGTGCGCGCTACCACAGCCGTCAGTTAGTTGTGCTGTCTTTGCCTGAGTGTGTCGTTACAGTGCCGAGCAGAGAACACGAAATGGGTTTATCCTGGCTCTCAGTGGGAAACAACCTCTGCGTGCGGAGAGCGGTGGTAAATTTGCCATCAGAACCAAAATACCGCCATGTAGATCTGAGTCCCGTCACTTGACATTATGCACGGAACACTTCATCCCATCACCTCACATTTGAACTGTTGTTCCAGCAACGTTTCACTGAGGCAGCTTGAAGACTTTTTTTTTTTTTTTTACACATCATTCAAACAGAAAAAATAAAATCCACATGCACCTTTTCGAGAGGAAGATATTTGTGTATATAAGCATAATAGTATTGACATATACTGTAGTACACAGGGGCCAAGGTAACTCCAATCAGTATTCCTCAATGTGCTCTGCTGTCCCTCTAAAGGTTAAGAGGTCAGCTCTTCACCTAAATCTTATTTCAACTGTAATTGTTTTTTGTTGACCTTGTGTTGTAAGCTGAACGTTGTCACTGCACCATCCCACAAAGTTGACTCCAACTGGATGTTGTCCCTTTGTGTCACTGGCATCCCATTAGCGCTGCAGATGTCTTATGGAGCAGAAAGCAACTCAGTCGAAGACATGAAAAAAGAAAACAAGAAAGTGACCACATGACAGGACCAGAGAAAGACTGGCAACGAGGACAACATACATAACTTCATGAGGAGTGTGTGCTCCTCAAAACATTGCTTGAATATTAATGGAAACACAAACCTGTTACAATAGCTAAGAAGTTTCCGATCATCACTCCTGATTGAAAATAATCAGCTATTGCTTCACTTGGACTACACTTAATCGTCTATCGCTCAAGAACCCATTGATCCCTGCGATCTACTAGCGGTCAAGTCATTTATCACTCAAAAAAGGAACCGTGTACGGTGACAGGGTCTACTGAATTCTACGAAATTCTATCTATTGGTTTATAAAAACAAATCTATACAGTGAACTCGGGTAAAATGGGCCAATTAAAGTTGGGAGCATCACAGCTCTTTAAACTTTTACAGCCAATCATAATAAAATATCTTTATTTCTTGCCACAACACTACTTTACCTGTCCCAACAGTTTTGATTGGTCTGAGGTGGCTAAGATGGGCGGGGCAAAGTGTAACAGGAAGTACATCAGACAAACTGCACCGTTCTCATATTACCTGAACGTTGTGTGGCAGCTCAAGAGGGTTGGACTTTTTTTTTTTTTTTTGACTTTTTGCCCCCCACATTTTTCAACAATTTCATATCTAAGACACCCATGGCAATTACTTGAGAGCATCATTAAATGTCATTCATAATTTATTTGATGTGACCAATCGTTTACACAGATGTGGCCCATTTTACCTGACTTCACCAGCAACACGACCATTAAATGATTTATGCTGCGAACAGAACTTCCTAACATCAGAGCCGTGACAACATAAAATAATGCCTCTACAACACGCAACATCCCGCGCATGTTTCATTAGGATACAATCTTAGGATCACCTGGGGGACACCAGAGTTCCAGTTACAGAGGCACGTGGCACGGAAAGGACGTGAATCCTTGTTCGTGTGTGTGTGTGTGAGAGAGAGAGAGCGAGCGCACGTGTGTTTGTGCTTCCCTGCTACTTTCGCGCCTCCGTAGCGTCATAGAGCGCGCGCGCGCGGCACCATTAACCTCCTTTCCTTCTTTCCGAGAAAACTTTCCTGAACCTCACGAACAA
>CAAKHG010024539.1:22044-36927 GCA_901007715.1 Dactylopterus volitans
ACGTCGGCCGCCCGACACGCTCGTCCACCCGGCCGCGTTTGGCTCCTCGGTGTCGTCGCTAAACGATCAAGTTCTCAGCGCCGTTACTCGGCGATCCCGTTGTTTTCCCGACAGCTTAAACATACTATTTCGCTTAGTGCTTTTTTTTTTTTCCTTTTTTTTTTTCCTTTTTCCTTCCAGCAACACACTTCCTGTTCTCTTGAGCTCCAGTCTGCTTCCTGGTTGCCCTCAACAATGTCAGGTGGTAAGTCCAGCAGTCACACGGTGAAAGTGAGCGCGTCAAAAGGGTACTTGACCCAGAATCTATCTATCTATCGCATAATTCAATAGTTTTTCAACTAGAAAAAGTGGCTGCTTCGTCCTCATAATTAACTCCCTAGTAAAAACAGAAAGCGCTCTATGCTTAGAAACAGCAGATAAGACAAAAAACAAACAAACAATTAAGTATTTATTTTGTTTATTGTTTATTTGAAAGGGACAGATACAGTATAACATAGACAAACTGAGAATGGCTATCCAATGCACCAATAACATTAGTAAGACATAAGCGTAGTGGGTTTTGCAGACCGCCCTGTAGCAGTTAAGTGGCACGTTTACATTAGGCCGTGTAATGTTCCCCGTGTTGGTGGGTGACTTTCCTTACCTTACAAATCTTTTCTCATATATTTGTGCATGCGGACAAGAGGTCCATACAAACTTATCTATAATGTCCTTTTGTGTGGCTGCAACTGAATGACTGCAGGCTATTCTGAACCTTGGATATAAAAAAACAAAAAAACAAGAAGCAAATGAGTGCTTTTAGTTTTTGTTTTCCAATAACCTGATAACCCCCCTCGGCGCTCAGTCTAAGTAAAGTTTTAGTTCTGTCTTTTGTGGCCTCAGTGGTCCTTGGTGTTAAATGATAAAAAAAATTGTTGGTTCTGCTACACTGATGGTTACATTTAGCATCATGCAGCCATCGAGTGCAAGGTGTGTATAATGTAAAACCATGCAAGGGGTAACAAGAGCAATCAGGGAAATACCAGGGGGTCTTCTGTGTCCACGGCAGGCCTGAATGTGAGCCATTTGATTTTAATGAAATGTGTAAAAAAAAAAAAGCCATTTCTAAAACAAAAATTTGGCCTCTGTTTTTCAGTCTTTGCTTCTGCTTCAGCTGCACCAGATAAAGGCATAATAAAGTGAGCGTGAGCTCTCTCTCAAACTGGGTCAGACTTCAGAAAGGGCTGGAGACCCGCTGAAACAACAACAACTTAGCAAACCTCCACTTATTTCACATTTATCAAATACCCACCAGATTTGTCTTTGCAATTGTTGCAGGTTATACTGGTCACGTGAAGCTCGATTACTTTGATTGTTCTGTGAACATTTCAAAATCTTTTGGGCTGTTGTTTATACCAGTTTGTGATTTTTAGCTGTTTTAGCCGAGTCATCCCGAGAAGAAATACTGTAAAAACAGGGCTTTATTTTTCATGTTGTTTAATGTTGGGCAGTTTGGGTTTTTTTTGTTATTGGTTTTAGATTTCTGGGCACAGTTATAAAACTGGACATGTAATCCATTTATAGTATTTCTGACTTCTTCTAAATAAACAATGAGCATTTTGAGTTTATATTACTCATCAGATACTGGTGAGCAGAATCAAAACAATGTCGAGCTGCATAAACTTTTTTCACCACTAGATGGAGATCTTTACTGTTTTTCACATCCCACTTTCTCTGCACACTTCGGAAGTGATGCTCTGAAATCAAGTGCAAAGCCAAGGGCCTAGATAACCACAAGCTTCAGGAATATACAGTGATTAGAATTATTAAATCTTTGTTAACCTATATGTGAATGAATAATATTTCTGAATCGGAATTGATTAAACTGAGATGTTTTGATGGTATTCAGTGTGTGTGCTGCGCTGGACAAAGGCTGAGAAAAGCGTGTTGAAAAGTCTAATCAGAGCTTTAAAACTTTATCACAGGGAGTGAAAATTCGTTTTTTTCATTGTGTAGTTGTGTTTCATAGCGTAGTTTATGTTGATATTTACGTGGTCAGCTAATCTTATTTAAGGTTCATTGTTGAGTGACGTGAAATCAAACTAAATATTATTCGCTTTATTTTTGTGGATTTCTCAGGCCCGGCTGGCAATAAGAAGATGAGTGTAGTTATTGTGCTTTTAGTAAACAAATATCCCAATAATTCATGCTCCTAAACTTCAGGACACATACGAAATGAATGTTGTGAATGTGCTTGCCATTGGATGGATTTCTGGCCCTGCCTGGCATTGGCTGCCATTATTTATAAAAGCCTGTGGCAGGCGGGCCTGTGCTGTGGATGTTTTGGCTATCTGGCTCCTCTCACAATTGTCCCGCAAAAGAAGATTGGGAGTTCACTTGTCAGCTTACACAGTAAGCAGGTTTCTGTGCTTTTCTACATTTACCATTCTGCATTCTGTATCTTTTGACACTTGCTGTTCATCTGGATCCTCGATCGAAAGCATAGTATCATATCCAGTGTATCCTGCTATTTTTAGCCGAGTGGAAAAAACTTTTGTCCTTCGCTCACCTTGGTGCTCAGCTGGCCGGGTGTAGTCGGTCTTGAGGCTAGCAGGCTATCATGCTAGCTATAGACTTTGATCTGCAATGCCCTCCTATGTGGCTGTTTTTCCCCGCATTGGCTTCATGAAGCTAATTCCCCGGTTACTAGGGCAACCAAGGAAGATGGTCCTCAGCAGGAACTGGGGAAGCCTCAGGCTGCCTTTCAGCTCGGCGCTGTGCAGCCTTCCTCTTGATCTGCTGCTAGCTGGGAGGAGGAGCCAACTCTGCAGAGGAGCTTCTCCCAGCCCATGGGTCGTGCCGCCTCTCTGCCCCACTGCCAGACGGAGCTCCAGCATTAGATCTAGCGCTCCCCTCTCCCTCTGCTGGCCACTGCACAGCTCTGACTTGCATTGCTCCTCTAGTAGCAGCTGCACAGGCGGCAAGATGTCATCCTCTTCCTCCACCTCATCCTCCACCAGCAATGGACAAGGGAAGCCTAAACCTAAATTTCGCAAGAGAGGGAGCCTGCAGAGCACCACCAGCCCTGGTGAGTGTGTGCATGAGAGGGGGTCCTGTAAAAGGGGAGAAGACTTAGATGTTGTGTGTTGAGTGTAGCTTTGGAAAATTCCGCAGATGCTTGTGCAGATGCATTAAAAAATGAATGCTGCTCACTGGGAGCAAAAAGGGAAGGTAGGTAGGCACTGAAGTAGTTCTTAGCTGAAAAAACATGGCTGTAAACTCACTGTGTGTTCTCAGAGTCCCACACTTTCTCTTAAGGAAACACTGGAGATGCCGTTTCATTGCAAGCTGAAGTGATATGCTTTAAAAGTCATTAACGTGCTGCTTTAGACTTTTAATAGGTATCTTGATGCTCAATTCAACCTATGCAAAGCACTGTAATATAATTGTCATTTTTTAATATTAGTTATTTACATGTTGACTATTGGTATTGACATGCATTTCTTAGCTATTAACAAGCTGCGGGTATTGGTATTATTGTTGGACTGTAAAGGAAACCTTGCCCTTGATGGGCCAGATGCTTTCCACTTGTAGACCTGACAGCCTATCAGGGGTGCCCACAGGCTTTGTAATCTCCTTATCTCCTCTGAGCAGAGGGCTCATTTCATCTTGTAACTCCACCTTCTCTCATTATGTCAACAAAGCTCTCCCCAACCTTTTTTTTTTTTTTTGAATAAATGTCATGAATAAAAAAATGAACAATCAGTCATTATAGACTTCCATATGACCAAGTTTATTTTTCATCAACCAATCTTGAGTCCTTTTTTAAGGTTTTTGTTGCTGCAGCATCACACATAACTGCGATGAATTTTGAGTCTCACTAAGTTGAGCTTGTCTTGGTGAGAGTGTTCACGGCGCCTCAGAGTTACTGAGAAATTGCAACGACGTTTATGTCACCGTGGTCCCTATTTTTGCATTGTTGTGTTTAACAGACCAGAAGTTAAATTATTTTAATTTAATTTATGATCATTTCAAATACTGTTCTGAGTGTTTTCTTGTTTTAATTTGGCATTGTTACAACAAGCTTTTCCTCACTGGCTTATGGTTATGTATTTCAATTAATAAATGACTCATTAGTAATGCGAGCGGGGGATTATTAACATTTCAGTGTGACGAGAAGATGGGCCAAACGATTGTAGCTCCGTCAAAACCTTTGAAGGAGACACTAACTGGCCTCTAGAAACTCAAAATCTCGACCAGAAATTTATCTGCTTAGCAATTAATTGTTGATATTTATTTAATTATGTATAGCTGCGTCCTCAGCTAGCCATAGCAGAGCACAAATGACGAATGCTTGGAGGGATGCAGCAGCGGATCTCGGGCAGTTCCTCACATCGACACACACGATACTGTATTTGCTGAGGAAGCCTGTCTTTGCTGCAGTAATAAATAACTTAGAGGTTTCTCCATTCATGCAGCCATTTATGTCCTCTCAATTAGCTGCTCGGCTGAGCCCTCCGCACTCCCGGGCCACCACAAGAGCCACATGTCATCTACCCACTATAACACTACCTTCCTACCCCATTATTGTATTCTCAATGTCAAATTTCTGCCTTTAGAAAAATCTACTGTGGCTGCATTTTAAACTGCTGGTGTTTTATCCAAGTCATGGACTAACTCAGCTGCCCGTTATCTGTCCTTTCAATAATCTCGGCAGTCCTTCAGCTCGACTGCGTCTTTGAAACGGTGCTCTTTTGTAAGTGCTGGTGTTGAGCTGCTGGTAGAGCCATTGATTAACCAGTCAGATTTTACATCTGCAGGAATCTGTCTTTGCCCGCAGGCTGCATTCTCCCACTGGACCTCGGTTGCATCACAGGAAGCGGAATAAGATCTGAGCTTTGCAGCCGGCGATGTGTGACGTGATATATGGAGGCTAATAAAGTATCTGCCAGGGAGGTGGAGGCAGCATGAATCCCAACACGACCTTCTGTTGTGGTCTTATCCAACCCTCTCACCTCTAAACTGACGGCTTCAATTCAATTCAGTTTATTTGGGAGGGACAGTGCGCATTAATGGACACACATAAAACAGTGATGTAAACAAACTGGATTTAGCAAAAAAAAAAAAAAGCTAATAGTCCCTTACATTTAACATTAAAAATAGTAAAAACAACATGAATTGCATACATTGTACAGATACACAGAACTATGACACAGGGCACGTTATAAAGAACAAGGTTAAGAAGGAAGGGAGCAGGTCAATTCGTGATCTCAGGACAGATTGTTCTTCAGCCATTTCTTCGGGTGAGTTTGAAACCTGCTACGATCAGGACACTCTCTTACTGCCATCGGAAGGCTCTTCCAATAGGTGGCTCCCTTGATTGACAACACATCTTGTCCAAAGGTGGCTGGTCTGAATGGCACTTCACAGTCCCCTCTAGAAGTGGCCCTAGTGCTGATACCACTGTCCATTTTCTTTTTAAAAAATCCCCTCAATTTATTTCTTAATAATTTGCCAGCTTACCCATTCCTTTTTACACTCGGATTGATCCTAATAAATTTGCTTTACCTTTCCTTATGATTCGTCTTTATTTCTCATGGGGGTAAATATTTGCCGGTCTGTAGTCAAACCCGTCTTCAGGGATTGTTTAAGTAGCTTGTCTCAGTGTTTCATTAAGTTTATGGATTCACCATCTAACCAGGGGAGAGAGTTCCTTTTTCTTTTGGCTCCCTCTTCTAGTGGAGGATGCCATGACATCTTTAATGCTGGTAAAAAGTAAGTCACATCCAGTGTCCATGTTGTCACATGAGACAACGTCGCTCCAGTCTATCCTTTCTAGGCCTGCTGCAAGGTTTTGTTGTTTGATTCTTTGGGACTGTGTCGATATAAGATGATGTTGGAGCTTTAAAATTTTGCCTTGTGTGCTTTCTCGAGAAGAAAATAATGTTATGGTCTTATAGGCCGGTCAGTGAGTTATGGGTCTTGATGATTCTCTCAGGTTTGTTTGTGAATAATAGATCTATTCTAGTTTTGGAATGGTTGGTTCTCCTAATCGGCTGATCCATCAATTGCATGACATTTGTATTGGTCAGAGATCTCCGAAGTTTTTTTTTCTACCCTTTTTATCCTCACAGTTGACACTGAGTTCACTTATAACGGATTATTTCTTTGTCAGTATCGCAAAAGTTGATGACGTTTAACTGATAATAAAAATCTGACTTTGCTGTTGGGTGACAATGAGAGACATTTTGGGTGAGAGTGTGACGTTCACGCCAACACACTCAAGCTGAACCTCGCCTGGCCATTCAACCCGTTTGCATTTCACAGCCCCTGCGTCCGAAATTCCATACTTCCACCCTAAGAAGTATGCAAAAACAGTATGTGAGATTTTTTAGTGCGTCTGAAACATTAGTACATACATAATAGTGTGCACTATCCATACTCATTCGGGAGAAATGTATTCGTATGGATTGATGGACACTAGCTAAGCAGAAAATCCCCACAATGCCGTGTGCGCTCTCAGTAGTACGTCCGAATTAATGCATACTACTGATATTTACTCAAAAGTGTGCCGACCTTAAGTATACTTTTAGAGTATATGCTGTTTAGTATGGCCTTTCGGACGCAGGGAGCGTTTCTAACGTAGAGTAACGCTCCCCCACCAAAGAATCTGGAGATGACTGTTTTAACCAAGTTTCTGTCAATCCTAATTACCTAATTGCCTTGCAAGTGTTCCAAATGTTCACGTTTATTAGCCTCGTGCGCCCCGTTTAGGCGTTTTGTAAGTCTATTGTGATCCGATTTTGCTGCATCTTGTCAACTCAGTAATATCCGCCTCCTCAATCGATACGAATCAGCCGTGAATCCGTCGATGAATTCGACTGTAGAGTCATGGATCGGGCATCGCGAGAAGAGCAATCGGCTGACATGGCTTTAATGGTGGGCTTCTCAAGCAACGCGTACCGATCCTTGCGCATGCTCAGTAGCTAGCATCACTGACAACGACAATGGATGTGAACAGCGCCAGCTTGACCGGTGGAACCGACAAGTCGCCGCAAAAGATGAGGACAGAAAACGCGACAAAGTCATGCCGTTTGTAAGCTATGTGCAGCAGCTCTGAAGTATACCGGAAGCACAACAAATCTTGACCTTCATGTAACAAGAAAAAAACGGTGACAAGTATAATGAGTTCAAGTCCCGTAACAACCAGTAGGAGCATGCTGCTAATATAGTTTATAGTTTAGTTACTTTTCCAACTTAACAGCACTTTCATTGCACCCATGTGGCAAATGGTGTTTGCTTAGGTTTTCTATGACTAATTTTTGCCACTATTGGAGAAATTTGTCATTATTTGAGTGGCTTTGCACTATTTCTTTTATTGGTGTATTTAATAGACTGAAGGCCAAGACTTCTGTTCTTTGTCTTATTTATACATTTTTATATTAATCCCATCCAACAAAATGATGTTCATTCAGCAAGTCTTTTTTGGTCAATGTCTAAAAATGATTGCATTTGACATGTCATTTTGTTGCTGTTGCTATTTTTGCAAGTGCCATACGGCAAAAATGCTTGAGGATATGTGGTGTTTTAAAGGTTTGAAAATACTGTAAGAAAGTCACTTTTATAGAATTGGTTTCTTTATTTCATAATGTATGATTATTGTCTACATCTACAAATGTTAACTGTAGAATCGAATCGTATTGTTCTTACACTGTATCGAATCATATCGAATCGTTCTGTATTAAAAATTAGGGCTGCAACTAACAATTATTTTAATAATGGATTAATCGGATGATTATTTCTTTGATTAATCGATGAATCGGATAAAAAAAAAGCATTTTTTTATTTTCCACCTGTTTATTCAAAAACAAGACATTATTTCAAATTGACAGTGCAGAAAAGTGCACAAACAAAAGGTTGCTGGATGTACATCCCAGAGCCCTTAAAGTAATAAATTATTAAAAAAAAAAAAAAACTAAATGTCAAGGTCAAATAGTTTTAACAATATAGTCACAGAAAAAAAACATACAGATGTATACTACACAATACCTGCCAAATACAGGCTTTGTTTTTGTGCACAAAAAGGTATTTTGTGTTGTTTAAAAGGGACCTGAGCTGTCAGAACAATAAATAAATAAATGATAAATAATAAAGAAAAATACAAATCACAAAATTGGATTTGTTTCAACATTAAAACTTTTTCTCAGAAATACTTTTGCTTTGTTGAGGAGCAATATTAAACATACAATAGAAAAGGCTCTCTAAGAATGAACAACTACCTGGTTTCCTTTTTTAAAAATCCCATTTTTATTGCAAATTTAGTGGTTAAAGTTAATGGAAATGCACCAACAAATAAATGTTTCAATAAATGAATGAAATAAAAGCAAAACTCTAGTTTAGGGATGTTATAACTAGCCCCAACAGAGAGGCAGTGTATATATTTTTTAATCAATCTTGCTGTTGATACTTGACTGCTACTGATACAAAAAGTAAATAAAAACAATGTTTGTTTTTTTTCCTTCTATGAAATGGTGATAAACGTTGATCACTGCTCCCCAAAGCCCCAAGAGGACGTCCTCAAACCACAAGTCCACAACCCAAAGATATTCACTTTACTGTCATAGACTAGAGAAACCAGAAAACATCCATATATTTCAAGCCGGAAACAGATAATTTGGACTATTTCTTCTTAAGAAGAATCAAAACGGTTAATCGATTATCGAAATAGTTGCCGATTAATTCAGTAATCGATTAGTCATCGATTAAACAGTGCAGCCCTATTTAAAATATATTGTTTTTGAATCGTATCGTAACCCATCTATCTAGATACGCTATCGAATCCTCTATCATAGAGAGATTCCCTACCCTAGAATGTCCTCTGCATCCTCAGTCATGTGATACAGGCATATTTGAGTTATCATGCTGAATATTTTAATGCTGTTCATGTGTTAATTGTGAATATTTTGTGTTAATCTACTATATATATACCCAATCAAAGTGCTTACCACCTGATCCAACATCCTGGAATGAACCTGTCTGAACCCTTAAGGAGAGGCTTTTATCTAACCATGCATTTATTGGTTTTGCATTACAGTTGTTGGTCCCTTCCATAATCATTTTAATTATTGTCTGAAGACGGTTACGGTTTCCTGGGGTTAGAGGCAGGGGCTTTCCAGTTTGGTAGCATTGTCGTCATTTTGAGACAGTAGGAGGTCCAATTAAAACGTTGCACAAGCAGCAGGAAAAAAAAAGAAACATTGTGTGCCGATGGCGCTTTTTCGCACTCGAGCCCGACAAACACCGATCACCGCTGAGAGTGGGAAGCGCTTTTGCCTTCCATGCGCTCTGCTGCGTGCTGCAGTTGACAGGTTTCTCCACTCCCTCCAAGACTGTGTGCGCCCCCCTCGGTTCTGGTCCAATATTCATCAAGTATCCTCTTGTCTGTGTCGGCCTCTTTCTTTGAATTCACTGGACTCTGTTTCTCATGTTTCGCCAAGTCATGCAGGATCTTCACCTCAGATGGCTTTGTTACGCCCAACTGAATCATCGGCGCGTCCGCACATTATTAGCACATCTGCACATCTACACACCCTGCTTTGACCAGCAAATTTTGAACCTGCTAATCTGGCCCCTCCCACCTCCCACACATAGGCCAAGTAGACTTTGAGAGTCCCACTGGAACGCTCGTAGTTGCTTGTGGGTGTTACCTTTTATTGCTCATAAAGTGTCAATTGTTTTTTCTGAACCAACCCAGTATCAAAGCAGAGCATCAGTCTCTCTGCACAATTAAATTAATAACTTCTAGGCATTTAGGCGACCAGTAAAGACATTTGGGACTAACCACATCAAGAGTTATACTAATAAAGATTTTGTATCACAAAGCAGTCCCTCTGTTATGTGTGCGAGTTACTTCTGTGCTTGTAACTTGATGGATAATTAGTTCTGTTTAAAAAATAAAAAAAAAATTCCACCCAACACATTTAATGCCGTTTTGCACTTCTCTGTTTCATTCTCACCATTAGAGGGAATCCCCAACAAGTTTTTTTTTTAAAAAAAAACAGACCATTAGTTTGAAACAAGTGACTACTTATCAATGTCTCCTATCTCTGCCTGTCAGTACACGAGCAAGTGAGCCGGTTTTTGTGATGCCGACTTGTCAGTAGAGCCACTATCTGTTGTTCTCTGTGGTTTTCAAATTTTCAGGCAGCCAGAAAATGTTGGAAAAGGCAGTTCATTTTTATGAAGTTTGCAAAAAGCCGTATCTTTGTGGCTCATTTTGCCGTTGACAATGTTGCAAAAATACTTCTGTGCAAATGCCTGTGCAAACGCCTGACTGGCAGCCCCAGCTCCTCCTCATGGTTGTTATGATGGATTGTATTACTGTGTTTCGGTACAGTTAAGCATGATGCTTTGCTTTGTCCCTGCCCATGCCATGGCGCTTAATGGAGCTCCACTTTCATTTAATCCGTGTCATTTGATCACAGATCACAGACCAGTGTCCCTGACTGGGTTTCATTGTCCTGTGACCCACTAAGTCAGACAGTCACTCGCAAACCAGTCCCTCCATCTTGATCTGTCTGCTCATATTCTCACTTTTATGCCATACACACATGCACACACACACACACACGCACCTCCACCAAGCTGACGTGGCTGCAGTAAAGAGGTGTGTTCATGTACATGTGAGTCTCTATGGGAACCGGTAGAATCAGGACGTGTTATCAGAAGCCTCATCGTTTGGCCTTCACCGCGAAGCAGCCCTCTTTTTATAGCCGACAACTATGACCTCGAGCAGGTTTTTGGTCTCAGGAATGGAATATTACAATAACAGCTCCATGTTAAAGCAGTGCTGTGTGTTACATGTTGACAGTGTCAAGTAACACTCTTTGCTATATTCAGATATGATGAGAGCTGCAAGGGACAGAGGTGGCCAGAACCGTGGTCTGGGTAATCACAGAGGATTGGAGGGTGTAACTGCGTTTTGTATCTGTTTCCTTTGGAGTGTGTGACTCTCATCATGACGCGTCTCATCACCATGCATCTGGATATTAAGTTTGTTTGTAATGGGAGGCAGGGAATATTTAGTGTTTGGGAACATTCCTGATGGGGCCAAACAGAGATAAACTGCACCAGGTTGACTGGTGAGAACCCATGAGTATTTTTGCTGAAATGCTCGCTCTCTTTTATTCCCATGGGAATTTTCATGCAGGTTTATAAGCTCGTATGAAAGCGTCCAATTCCCATGTTGCTCTTGGAGAAAAGGAGTGAAAAATGCAGCTGATTAGTCCCCCAGAATAAATAGGCTGCGTTGAATACAACAGGCTTTAGCTGTTAAAAAGGAATCCAAATGTCAGACTGCTACATTATGCACATGTGCATGGAGAGAAAGCGTCATGTACGCATTTGAATGCACACAACCCTTCAAACCGTGTAGCATACCCCTTAGCATTACTGTGGTCAGTGTATGAAGGTATCAGCTAAAAAAAAAAAACACTTACAAATATACAAAATGTCCCCCGTACAAGGTATGAAATTTCACTCAAAGAAAACGTTTTTGCTCTAATTAGTTAGACCCCCTCAAGCACTATATGAAAGGTTGCCTGTCATATTAATCCTCTAGACTTCTACCACAAACTCCATTTGTGGAGATGAACTGATGCACTTCTATGTCCAAATAACTTCTTTTATATTGTCCGATCTACCAATCTGTTGGCTCCTCTACAGGCCTTTTACAGGAGGTGAATCGATTTGACTTGGCCTCCCATGTAAAGACAATTTAAAACTGGCAGCTTCATTAAATTTTGATGTCGATTCTTCAGTTTGTGTCATATTTTCAAGGGAATTTTCATATGCAGATGAACTTCTATGCATTTTGCTTGTGATGTGCGATGATATATTTGCCAAGTTGAATTCTTTATAGTGAAATTGTTATTTAGTTTTTGGAAATTTTTTGACTACAGTTATACATAGGCAACATAACTTCCTCTGCCAAAGAGGTCATGGTTTCATTGCTCTTAATCTGTCAATCTGTCAGTCAGATTATTGGCTAAATCTGACCGTCTGATTTTTATGAAATTGGCTCCATTTGAATTGGTGTCAACTGACTGATGTTGTTTGCAAAAAAAAAATAGAATCATCCTTGACGACCACATTTTGAATGGCAGCATGTGATTAAATGGCAGAGTACTGATTGGATAACACTATGTGTGATGAGTAGATGTTGGTTGTGATTAGTATCCATGAAGGTTTTTCCCCCTGTTAAATTTGCATATTATAAAATCACAGCATATTTGCTTTCTATTATAAGTGTGTCTCAAAACCAAAGACCTGTTCACAGCTGGAGAGGAGAATTGTATAATTCTGGCATTTGTGCTTAGGATTTTTTTTAATGGTTAACCTGTGCTCAGGATAACCATGTATGTAGGAGCCTAATAGCTTGATGCACCACTTTATCAAACTGGGTTAGAGCACAGTATTGATTTTGGTTATGGTGGCAGGTAAGATGAAACAAACTCTTTATAGGTCAGACAAATAGAGCAACGCTGACATTTATGTTTACTCTGCTGTCTCGTATGCACTGTACAACTTTTGTTGCTGCGGCCCCATTTAAATGTCCTGGTATCGCACAAAAATGCAGATCTGTTCAGATTTGTGTCTTTTGTGTCTTTCATGTTGACGAGTTTGTGCGCGTGTGTGTGTGTGTGTGTGTGCGCGTGCTTGCGTGTGCGCGTGCTTGCGTGTGTGTGTGTGTGTGTGTGTGTGAATTTTTTTTACTGAGGCTCAGCAACAGCAGCAGTATTTATGCAATGAGGAACACACAGGCCTCCCTTGTGCCAAGCAGCAGTCATGTGATTGTGGAAGGGAACAGCCTCCACTGGGATCATGTGATCAATGGGGAAATGAAGCGAATGCATGCAGATGAGCTCACATGCATGTGCAACATAAACACGGTCATTACAACAAGCTCAAAGTATTAACTGTCTGTATTTGGAAATTTTTTTCATGTATTGTGACAAAACAAGACTCTTCAAAAAAAAATTAAAAATACAAAGTAGAGAAAGTAGCACATTACAGCAAAAATAATAAGTCAGAGCTCTAATTACAGTGAAACAGATGAAGCTATCAAATAAGTTTGACTGAAAAAATACACAAGGAAAGTATTGCATTTTTTTTTCTTTTTTTTTTTACAGTGCTTTAACTACAGATGATGCAAGTGTAGTGAATTTTTGTTTTTGCAAAGACTGAAATTGAACTAAGCAACTTATGGGCATTGCGAACATGTCTTTAACAGATAAGCGCTGGCATGTTACGAAATAATGTTTCAGACATGTTTAGCACAACTTAAAGGTTTGCACTCATGAGATGATTCAATCAGTGAGCTTTATGCAGAGGTTGGAGGGGGAGAGGAAGTGGGAGTGGCCAGAGGGTACAGGGCCTCTTCCATTTTCTATTACCGTACAATAGAGCATGACTTGGTTCAGCCCATCCCTCCCCTATTCCTTCCATGTGGTATGTTCCAACCCAGTATTTAAATCCGGGAGCTTCAAGACTGTGCGCTGGAAACCGGTGTAATCCAGGAAGCAGCTGAGAGGCAGAGAGAGAGAGAGAGAGACAGACAGAGAGGGGGAGAGACAGTGAGACAGCGAGAGAATCAGGGAAAAGAGGGGGGGAAACAGTCTCGCTAGCAAACTGGAGGTGGCGACAGTTGCAGCAGGAGCAGCGAAGGAGAGAGAAAAAGGGGGAAAACTGTGTGATCCTGCTGTTAGAGCAGCATATACGTAGAGGAGAGCAGATCCTGTCTCTCTCTCTTCTCTCTCTTTGCTGTCATTATCTCTTTTCCACTGAGCCAGCGGGGGAGGGTGCATCGACTGTCCCAGGCCTACTTGCATGTCCCAGCATCCCGCAAGAGCTTGGACAAGGCCACTGCGACTGTATCGGAGACTGTGAGAACAGGACAAGAGATAGAGGAGATAGAGGTACTGTAACCCACACTGATTAATGACCAACAGTACCAAAGAGTATGGAGTCTTGTCAATGTAGATGCTGTTATTCCAGAAGTTTCACCAGTTCTGCGTTAAGCGTGGTACTTATCACTCTAAAAATACTGTACAGTCAAGCTCATGGTGACAGATGAGGTGCCGGTAAACATAGTTGCTGCGTGCCGTAATAGGGTAGCAGCATGCAGCAGCGAAGAAACGATGAGATGGAGACATTTTTTGCATGGGAAAGGATAAACATGTGGAAGAGGCAACTACGTCATGTGTTTGTTAGGCTGGGCTGTTGCTATGACGCCGATCTTGGCATTATCTTAATATGTTCTATAGTTTAATGCAGTTCACACCCTTGCAGTGAGTGAACATGTAGGGCATCTGGTCCTGTGTAATGCAGCGTTGTGCAATAGTGTCTCCCAATGGGGTAATCACTGAAATTCTTGAGAGAATGCTGACTAAACTGAAATATACACTGCTTAATATCTGGCACGCATCCTGCATGAGCGCTGTGGTAAACCATGGAGGCAGGTGGAGCAGAGCATGAGCATTAACCACCAAATGAAAACCAAAAAGCTCATTGAGAATCACAGTGGAATGGCATCGTCATCAACACTGTGCTGTTAGTTAGCGGTGTCAAACGGTTATCCAGAGTGGACGGCTGGTGTGAGAAGGCTGACTCTCTCCACACGCTGACCCCCTCGGTCTTTATAAGTGCAGCGTATCTGTGAGATCTGCCGTCATGATTTTATTTATTTATTTATTTATTTTTTGCCAGCGTGCGTGATGGAAGTGATTGGTGACCTACGGGGGGGCGTGTTTCCTGTTTGAGGCCGTTATGTTGAAATGTTTCGCTGAAGAAATTAGATTTTTCATGCATGCTGTTTAAAAAAAAAAAAAAAAAAAAAAAAAAAAA